>JBAJNP010000165.1:0-126538 GCA_036877545.1 Yasuhikotakia modesta | reverse complement strand
GACTCTTTTGGGAAGCAAATACCCCTCACTGCACTCAGATACAACTGAGCAAGACTGAAAGATTGAAAATCCACCAATGAGAATATTTGGAATTTAAGAAACTACTTTAGTTTTAGTTTAAGCTGAATGTTAAGCAATGAAGCAGGCTATTGATTAAAGGCCTGGTATGTGTGTCGTTTATGTTAGCATGTTAGAGCATATGCGCTAAGCCCAGACAGCAGTAACAGGTATCTTCCAGTATAGTATCCTAAGGTTTACTTTATTTGGGGATACAGGTTAATATTCCAAACTAGATACCTGGAACAGTTAATAGCCAGAATATCACCATGGTAACATACAGACAGATATGCAGTAAAGCCCCTTAGCAGTTTATCGCTCTACAGTCTATTCAACTACAGAAATGCCCTGGTTTAAAATCTGGTTTCAGGCTCAGTTTTATGACCTCAAAAAGAGGCTCAGAATGGCATTGATCAGTGTGGGTTTGGAAAATCAGATCTTTACTCTTAGACACCCTGTGAGATACACTGGAAGCCAAATTTCCTTTGTGTACAACATATTCATTGATCGCAAATAACGATTCATTCATAAGCTAACAAAAATAGGCATCTCTCGTTCAGAATCACAAATGATTCAATATGGTAGGAGAGCCTGTGTTAGAAGAAACTTAAAGAAAGAATGCTACATGTTTCTGTCATTTTTTGCTATGTAGATGGTAGATTTGTGACTTAAATTGCCTTTTGAATTCAGCCCTTTTAGATATAAATGTGCATTTGACATCATTTTAAAAATTGAATGGAAAGTAGATTCTAAAGAATGTAACATGCAACAAGAGGATATTTTTGTTGTAAAACTGCACAAGCTGTTATATTTGTCTAGAGTGAGTGTTAAGTAAGACAATCAGTAGGAAGGGGGTTCAGTATTTTAAAAGGAACAATAACTTGTGGGAGATATAGAGTGGTACTGCAATATCTCTGCATATTCAAGGCTACACTCAAATCTGAGACAGAAAGCTGTTCATCATTAAAGAAAAAGCTCATAATCTTAAAACATCTGTCATAAAATATTATTTTAAGTTTAAATCAAACTGCCCAACAACTACATGCCACCTGATGACAGCCACCAGTCACACAAAAAGCTAGCACTTACCGGAGCAAAAATGACCATACACATTTAAAAGCTACAGAGATGTCCAGCTTCAGAACACAAGAAATGTTCTGGTCCTCAAGTCATTGAGATGTTCCTGAGCAAAGCAATCTTTACTGTATCTTCTGCTCCTCTATCTTTGTAGTCTGACTCCTCGTCTAGGATGGAATGTGAGCTCAGGAGAGTGAGATAGGAGAGGGCTGGCGCTTCAGTGCGGGTCTCTAAGCATAACCCTTTGCTATAAGCACTAGGGCTGGTGTGGAGTCACAAGCATGAACTACAAATCACTCCACAATCAAGTCACATGTCATATATATTAAAAAGCCACACAGGTTACAAATAGGCAGGGTAAATGTGTCCATCAGGTCTCATATAGATACATAGGGTCAATATGGGGTACATATAGAGTACAATAGGGTCTATATGGTATTAAATATCTTTTAGAAGATTACGCTGCTAAAACAGTTCATTAGCCTATTGCTTTTATTAGCCTATAGGATATAGCCTAAGGGAAGCAACATGAATTGAGTCTATAATCTATAACTTTAATCTACAACTAATCTACAGTCTATAACTTCTTGCCACTCTCTAGTGCCATCTCTGTTTGAAGTGTAAAATAACAGGTTACTTTGTTACTTTTTTTTTACATATGTTTTCATATAAATTAAATATATAAGTCAAATAAAGCCAAAATTACATTTTATGTTCACTGTTATGTACTTGCTCAATAACTGGTTTTTGTTTAGTTTTAAAGTTTAAAATTTTAATACAGAATTCACTAATGTGTAATCCAATGAGAATGTAGAATCTGTTTTATAGTTAACTTTCAGTTTTCAGTCTATAGCTTATACTATAGTTCATGTATAATTTAAACCCAATGAACATAAAAGTGCCCACAACACCCAGTCTTCAACAGCCCACTGTCAGCTGTTGCTATCATTTGAAGAAAAATGCTTTTCTTCCTCAGTCTTTCAGCAGGATTGAAAGCAGTCACATGAATTTAAAGCCTTCAAACCTCCCTGCTGGAAAACGAAGACCTCATTTTTCTCAAACAGCAATGGTATGCATTAACAGAGGGAGGCTATTTTTTAAGGCTGAAATAGTGTGGTGTCAGATTCACTAATATGGCTGAAGACATGCCAGAAAATGAACCGGTCAATACTCACAATTGGTCAGGTCTGAGCCAAGACCTAAGATCAAAGATTTGATCTCAAGTCTGGTCTGATCTGATGTAACAATTTACTCGTATGTGAAGCAAGCATTTCTGCCTTAATGTTGAAAGTAATATTGTTGTTATGAGACTGTTAGGTGACATGGGGAGACATTGCTGGTAATGTCACAGGGAGGCTGTTTTCCGATGTATGGAAATGCCAGTCCTGCTGTTAAGCACCATGATTAATTACCTCAGGCAATAACTGTCAATTTAAGACACCATTGGAGTGTCATTATGGTAAAAACAATGATGCCTTCACGAGGCTAACCACAAAATGCCTGCTCAAATATCCTACCAGAGAAACACAATGAAGCTTATGTCAGTTCTCTATGGAAATAAGATTTAAGGTCTCATGATGTGCATTAAAAAACATACCAGAATGGTTGTTTACTCCCAGTAAAAACAATTATACCAAAGAATACCTGTGTTTCTCAAGCTAACCTGCATATACAATAAATCTACTACTAGCTAGGGCACTATTTCACTGGCAGCGCAAAACTATATACTGTGTATTTAAGGGTTATGCCTTAAAGTGTGTTAAGGAGGAATAACTTTAGTTATATAGTTGTGACAGAGGACGTTGAGAATAAGTTATTAATGTTTTAGACAAAATGGTGTCTTAGATTAAATGAGTTCTAATAAATACAATATATTTTTAAAGTACAATGAAATTCAATAAGAAAAAATGAGAACATTTGACTCGTGATATAATCTATTTAAGAGTTAAACTAAAAGTAAAGGATTCAGTTTTCTAGCGATTAGGCTCCACTCTACAGCACATTCAGTCTGTCTTATTATGACTACAGACTCATCCATTTATCTGAAGAAGCAAAAGCAGTGAATGAAAGTGGGTCTGACAGCAGTGGAGACCGAATCTGAATCTAATGGACATGTGCGAGAAACCCAGGGGACAACAGGTGAGCAGCGTGTTGGAGCTCCACACTGAGCAGAAAGGATGGTTCTCTTTGACCCATATGCGCAAAGCACCTGTTGAGCAGAGATAATGAGAAAAGGTCTGGTACGTCTTTTCCTACCAATATTTCCAGTCATCACAGTCTCTAACCAACAGAATGAAACTTATAACTGTGTCAGACAGAAACTGTGTCATACTTCTGCTTTTTGTGAAGGGTGTAAAAAACCTGGGTTCGAGGAAGACCTTGCTTTGATTTTTAAAATAAAGGGCTACCAAAGACATTGTATGGTTAAAACTATACAGAATACATTGCTAGTGCAAAATATCAGGTTGAGGTTATGTAATATTTAAAGATGTCTGTGTGAGTCCCCCACAGTTTCAAGGACTCAAACCATGGACCTTCTTGCTGTGAGGTGACATTGCTACCCACTAAGCCACTGTGTTCATTCTTAGTATAGAGTACAGTGGCTTAATAATCTTTTCCATATTTCTTTATCAGTGATAATAATTAATAAGGCAAGCATTGTTAGTGCTGCCTATATGAATCTAAACATAGCATTAGCAATTAGACTTGACTAAAACTTAGATCAGGACAACTGCTCTCAGATCAGTCAAACAGTTTTTTTCTGCGTGTGTGTCTGTGCAAAGCGCAGGGCTAACAAATGCATTGCAACAACGAACTCATAAAGACATGTGCATCTTCAAAGCCACCTACACTGGAAAACTGCTCCCACATTCTCATTTGATGTGTCCATCATTCAGCCTCACTGTATCTCGAGTTGAGCAAGAACCAGGGCTGTTAAACAACTTCATACAGTTCTTCAACTGGCAGACTCAAACATCCCCACACACACATTCCCAGAAAGCAACATCCATGTCAATGATATACTGCTGAGAAACAGTACTGAGAAGAGGCTGTGAAGTACAAGAGATGCTGTATTGTGCTATATTTAAGTCAATGCTGTTAATTTATTATAGCTACTGTTAGTCACTCTGGACCAAATAAAACTGCCTGCTGGCTCTTATGATGTGAGATACAAAAATTATATGACAGAACTATATTATGGTGTTGTTTAATTAGCTGTCAGGGACACGTATGCCATTAACAGACTGCACTGAATTATTTTATTACATTTAGTCTCTGTCTACCTCTTATTCACACTTTGTTGACACTTTGTGTGTATTTTTATCCTATATACTTATATAGTGCAAATAATATATACACTTTCCTTTGTCACACATATACTGGTGCCTCAGTATTTAAAAAATCAGTATTTAAACTCCTCTGGCACTAAGCACATCTAGAACAGTTTTGGAGAGGCTGTCCTGAAGTCATTAGATTAGAAATCAGGTTTCTTTTCCATTTAAGTTTAAGTTTAGAGGTAATTCCTGCTATTGTTTAAGGGGAGGTCACACTAAATATAGCTAGCCACTTTATCTAGTTGCTCATTCAAAGTTTTCCTTTTTTTAAAACATACACATTTCCTGTATTTTCTGGTTGTACTCTAATAAAGATAATGAGAAATAATTGTATATTGTCAATGATTTTTTTACAGTGCTCCCATGGCAACAAATATTTTCCTGAAACATAAGTCTCCCCTGACACAGTCGGTGACATATTGACACTAGTAGGTGGTCATATAAACTATGGCATAGCATTTAAGAAGAACATGAAAGTCCCTTTGTAGTTTCCGGTACCTTTTTGTAAGGAGCTTAGATTATACAGCGCTCATATTTCACAGTGTATCAGATACAGGAAAAGCCCATTGGAACCTGGCTTGAAATTAATTTCTCCTGCGGTGTGTATTGAGTTACAGAGGGAGCTATTTATTTAAACCCAGTGGTCTTAGCTTGAGAGACTCTGGAATCCAATTTCTCATTTATGTGAATCGGTAGAGCACAACAGAAGAACCAATGAGAGCGCAGCCACGGTGGCCTTAGCGCTGACATCACATCGATGGGCATCAGAAAACTTCTATCCCATTTTGAATGTAGCCCACTGCATTGCCCGCTTGTTTAATGGGGGTCACTGAAAGGGTCCGCGGCTCTGTGTCTTTCAGATTTAAAACAGTACAGTGTGATTAGATTAGAAGACATGCCTCTTGTCTTCTATAGTTAAAGTATGTTTTGAAACAGGTAAATACAGAGAAGCGCACAAATACACTGCCACCATAACCTAGTGAGTGATGGGTTGAAATCATCCACTGTTTTAGGCTAATACTAAAGACCCTGCCAGACAAAAATTGCACATTCAGTCCAGATTTGGAGGGCTAATGGGATCACAGTCACACTCTCTCCTCAATGGGGTGGGCAAGCAATAGGCAATTTGTGGTTGGGGCAAGGTGTATTTCTCACTTACTAAAAACGTATATGGTGTCAAATATTTACTGTTCACTATTTATGTTCTATTTGTTTCATTTACTGTTATTATTTTTCTGTAAAGATTCAAAATTTCTCCTTCACTGTGTTCCATGTTTTAAAAAATGACAAAATTGATATAATTTATATCAACTTAAGCAGCTTTAACCAGTAAAGAATACAAATTTATGGCTTTATATATATTTATCTGACGTGTCAGAAATATGTTGTTCTGACACCGACCAGCAGAGGACGTCGCCTTAAAGCTCAGCTCAAATGAATCTCTCTGCTGCCCTCCACTGTTTCAATTAGGAGACTCACTGTTTACTGGATGTTTATGTAGACGTCTGGTATTGGCACGTCTGAAAATAAATAAAATACATAATAAATGGGAAAAAAATGCATTTGGTCAAATGAAGGCACACTAATCTTAACTACAATTTAAACTGAACAAATTCCGTCTCAAATTTTAGCAAGACGTTTATTATTAAATTATATTAGATTTTACAGGTATTTAGAAGAAAATTGGAAATATAACAAAAATCCTAGTCTTACAGTCTTAAACATTTCTCTACAGAAAACATGTTTCATAACCAACCAAAGCCAGTGCTGTCTTTGTGTGCAGTTTGCCCTTTTGGTCCTTCTGCCATTTAGAGTGGACTGTATATTAATGTGTACTATTATGGTTATGTAACAGTAGATGCATTAACTTGCTATGGAAATTGAGTAATAAGCGCCATCTAGTGGCAGCACCAAGATGTTAAACGTGCTGTTCAGTACAGACAGTTAGTTACACGAATAAAGACTTTAAGTGTGTCAGTTTGAAGACTACAGTCCCTCTTATGACACAAAGCATGTCAGTTCAGATCAATCCATCACACACACAGATTATGCAACTAGATTATGCTACATACATGTCCCTATATATTAGTATTAATTTAGGATGATCTGATAAACAAGTACCAGCCAAGTAAAGACCCAGAGGAGGCAGGTGTGTCACTACAATAATGCCACTTGCTCACTTACTTCATCTTCAGTTATTAAAAGAGAAGTAGTCATTCTAATGTGGCTTTTTTGGTGTATGTGTTTGTGTGTGTGTGTGTGTGTGTGTGCATGTGTTTGTGTGTGTGTGTGTGTGTGTGTGTGGCATAGTGGTGCAAGCCAGCAGATCTCACACCAATCAGTGTACATCACTGCACTAGATACACACTCACACATGAATAACCACATGCTTGCCTAACAAACACACACACACACAACCCCAAACATTCTTGCTTCCAGCATGGCGAGAGGCTTTAGAGACCAACCCCCTCTCTGCTCTTTCATTACAGCTGTGTTCTCTTCTTCAGCCCTCTCTCTATCTCTCTCTCACACACACACACACACTGGTGTGGCTACGAGCGGGTAAGTGTTACGACGCCACGGCTTGTTTATCAATCTTTCCCAGCTGTGTTCTGCAGGGCAAGAATGAAGAGCGCAGAGAGGAGAAGAGGAGGAGAAGATTACACCAACACAGCCACACAGAGTCACTGCCTTTGCATTCTCACTCACACAGCTTGATTCAGAGCAAGGGAGTGAGAGTTAGAGAGAGAGAGAGAGAGAGAGAGAGAGAGAAAGAGAAAGAAAGAGCGAGGGGGGATTAAACAGTGCAGAGAAGGGAGGGTTGAAAATGGAAGGCAAAATATGATATTAAAGTTAAAGAGCACAAGGGTAAAAAACAGAAAAAGATGAAACAAACAAACAAACAAAAAACACAAAACATTACCAAAGCATTGGATGTGGTACCTTTGTATTCCTTAAAGTGTACTGCAATACAACCTCTTTGTTGATTTTTATTGTTAACATGTAACACTGTGTAAAGAGCATAATTTGGGTCTCAATTTTCTGTTTTAATTATGTCACTTTTGTTGTGTTGACAATGATACTTAATGACAATGAAAATTGGGTTGTAATTTGCTTTCGCTTGATGACAACAAAGCTGACACTTTTTTCTACAAACCAATGCATTGCAAGACATACTGTCATAACAACCAGCTCTATATCATATATGTCAAAATGCCATATGGTATTACCATCTGGTAACATCACAGTTCTGTGATATCGCTTCAGTGTATTCTTGTAAATGTGCTGCAGATAAAAGCTAAAAACACTTGGCAACCGGTACAACCAGATAAGTTACTCCTCATTGAAGACTTCTCGACAGTAATGAACTCTATGGATGAATGTTACTTGCTTTGTTGACTTTTTTAAACGATCTTGATCAGGATAGATCAGAACGCACCTGCATCCCATCAGGGCCTCTGCTTAACACGTATCCACTCGCTCTGTCTATCTTATACCCACAACACATGCTCGCTACTGAGGGCCCTTAAGAGTGATGCATCTATTTACCTCTCTGCTTTCAGTTTGCATAGAACACTTCAGAATATCTCCCTGTCATTGTAGCACTTCCTGAGTGTGTCTGGGAGCTAACTGAAAGCTCTCAAATGCAAATACACATGCAAAACTATCTATTAAGTGTGTTGTGCGCCCAACCTTTCCATCCCCCATCCACTGCATTCATGCAACGCTCCATTCCAACGATTCCCAGTATGTGGGGAGTGTAAAAATATCTTATGTTCTTTACTTGCACGGAAGTATCAGTCGCTGCTCGCAATTGCTTCTCATATAGATGTCAGTCTGGGCTAACAGCAGTTTTTGTGTTAACCTTAGGGCTTTTAAATGAATCTGATTTAAAAACTCGTTATATTCTCCAATGTTCTCTACAGCTCACAAACTCAAGTTGGTTTTTGCAAACAGAACTACAGTCGTTGGCTTTCAAAATGTGATTCTGCAAGGCCATTTGGTTAACTGCTCCCAGTTGCTTCTGCAAACTAAAGAACTGTTTTATGAGATAATCTATGTAAAATGAGGACGACATAGTACGCCGCCATTGGAGGGTCCCAAAGCTCATTATCTTTCTGTACAATGTACTCAGGCCTATAACAGCCAGTGTGCGTTTGAGCACTCTTTGTATGCTTCACTGATTATAAGTAGGCATAAAATCTCATTTTATTTTTTAAAACATTGTCCCCCCTTTTTTCTTTAGTTGCTGTCTCCCTATGGAGTTTCCATGACTACTTGGTCACATGACTTTAAAAAGCCCCTCCCCCTGCCCTGAGGTGACTGTCACAGCGGTTAGTCAGACTCGGCCACCCGACCAGGATGCGATCCGACTGAATATTTGAGTATGTCTACTAGTGTGTGTGTGTGTGTGTGTGTGTGTGGTTATATGTAGGTTAGGGCTTATGTGTTGACACTGGTGTGCTGCAGGCTTTTGCAAGTTATGTTTTTAGCTGCACAAATTCAAACACAGGTTAGAACTGACACATAAACTACAGTATCATTTATCCACTATTAATATTAAGGTACTAATAACAGATTATGTTGCCACAAAACATTCATTTCCTAAACCAATATATTTATATTAACTCTTAAAAGTTTCTACACTGCAATTCTTCTTTGATTCCTTCCATTTTTTTCAAGATTAAGTCAAAAGACACTGTTGTAATGTGACATGATTTAGTTTAGCTTTCCAGTCTTTCGCCGTTCTCACTTATTCATGTGACACAAAGATGGGTCATGAAACCATGTACAGAGGCAGGAGATTGATAAATAAGGAGAGACAGCCAACCTTTCACAGATGAATTTCTGCACATCTGCACACAAGCAGCCAAAACACATCTGCCTACAGTCAGTCAAGCTTTCCTCTTTGAACTGATACATCTCAGTGAATCTGTGCAACTCTATCCCCAATCAGCCATGTTTACCATTTATATTTATTCATTTGGCAGATGCTTTTATCCAAAGCAACTTACAGTGAATTCAAGGTATACATTTTTATCAGTACTTGTGTTCCCTGGGATCGAACCCACAACCTTTGCATTGCTAACACAAAGCTCTACCACATGCCTCATGTGCAATGCATTGTAATTTGGTATAGATATAATGGAAGACAAATATAATTTTTGGTTCCTGTAGGCAAAATAGGTAGCATGCTTCTAGCAATGCCAAGGTCATGGGTTTGAATCTTATAAAACACAGACTGACAAAATGAAAACCCTTGAGCACACTGTAAGTAGCTTTGATTAAATGAATCTGTCAAATGTAAATGTGGCATTTTTAATATGCCATTGGTCTCACTGAGTCATTAAATTTCAAGAGGCCAATAATTGGTTAATTATCACAGATAATGGTTCTTAAGAGAAAAATAGGGCAGGGAAAGATGGAGAGAAAGAGAGAGCGATAATGAGTGAACAGATATCTAGAAACAGGATGAGGGCTGTACAGGATTCAAAGAACAAAAAGATGTCATTGGCAGAGAGGAAACAACAGGGGCAGAGAAAAGCCAAACTAAAGACCTGCAGTGAGCAAGAGAGAGAGAAAGAGAGAGAAGCCACTGTGTGACCAAAAGTGATTAAGACTGCATGTTTCCCCGGTGATAAGCTTCTCGTTTTTGCAGAGGACACTTCAAATGGAGAGCGGGGAGATGAATTTCCTCAGGAGAAGATGCATAGCTTTTCCCCAATCCCTCAGCATTCAATTGCAATAATTATCCAAAATGGCGTTGCCACTTATGCCTGCTTCACATTTGCATAGCTTAGAGTCGTTTCTGGTTGTTGTTTTGATTTTTCATTTTTCACCTGTTCATAAATTCTGATGGAGGAGTGTTTGCCCTTTTGACTTTGTAAGGTTTGATTTTTGAGAACTTAGACATAGTTTGGGTAGCTGTCTTTTGTGCATTGACAAAGACTAAATTAAAACTACAGCTACATAATGATATAAGTAACAACCACTAGAGAAGCTTAGAAACACATGCATTTCACATGTGCAAAAAACGAGATCACACATGAATAACATGTTCCACGTGTGATTCCATGGGTTTCCCAGTGGAATTCATATGAAAATGTACCAAAACCCACACATTTACATTTGATCACATGTGTTTTTGCACCCCCCTGGTGGTGACATGTTTTTCATGCGTGATCACGTGTTTTTTCCTTCACAGGACTTTATACCTATAAAAAGTATGTCATATATGTCACGTACAGTATAAAAATGATTTTTTATATTCACATTTATATCATTGAAGCGCTTGTATCTGTTAGCCAGGCTGTACAAAGTCAGTGTACAGATGTCTTGCCACTGTTGAGTGAAACAGTTTTTTATTTAACAGCAGATGAGCCGGACTGCACAGCACAAAATAACACAGCTCAGTAAAATAACCTCAATGGCTACAAGTACTGTCCACAAATGTCTTTACATGCACCTGTGACAGCATCTTTCATGAAAAGGCAGTTTCCTGACAGCTTTTCTCTCTGAGATTTTTTCTGTGCAATGCAAAGTGTCTTAAAATGTTAAAAAATCTGATCTGAAATCTGAAAGCATACAGTCTTCAAGCTATAGGGCACTGAAACCACAACTAAAGCCACAACTAACAAACCAAAAAACGCTTAACATTTTTCACATACACTCACAGACGAAGATGTCCTCATAGACTTCTTAGTTTGTGCTTTGAGACTCATCAACTACATGATGTCAGTGAGCTAAAAAATGTGATGCCACTTAAGTTTAACAGATGCTAGCAGATTATATTTTGCCTTTTTATATTAGAGGGTATAATAAGTGTAATGTTAGTCATTTTTAATTATTAAAGTTAAGGTCATATATAATGGGTACAGGTTTCATTGATCCTATTACAACAGTGTGGCTGTTGAATATTTATATGACCCATATTTATTGGCTGATCATGTGATACTTCTCATACATTATATTGTTTATACTCCAATGCCAGTCTAAAGCATACCAGTCAAAGAAATAAATATCTAACTACATTCACAATTATAATGTGCTTACTTATATATGTATATATTGTTTAGATATTTGCATGTATGAAAACAGGTATTTTAATCTTTTACAAGAACAGACTTCATGTGCGTAAACATACGATTATGTACGATACTGCGTTACAACGATCGTATTCCCGTAATAAACTACAAGCTTCATGTTGGCGGTAATATTATAATTTATTCCATTTACTTCATTTGCATAGTAGTGAAAAAGTCAATAAGACCATAACCAGGAAAGTCACTGCTGATGCATTATATAAACGAACCCATCGGTCCCTGTTTAGGATTGTGCGCGCGTTTATTGATCATAACATTAACATTCAATACGACTTACTTTTGACTAGTAAGTTAAACGTTCCATATAAACGATATGAAACGTGCAATATATCAGTTCAACCTGCCATATGAATTATAAATATGACCACATATGTTCATTGAAAACTGTCTACAATGACTGATTATAAAGACTACATTCTCTATCACACATAACTGGACCAAGTTTATTGAGACAATTGTAAGTATATAACCAGAGTGAGAGGAACTCGCGCTTTACGCACACTTACCCATTCAAGAACACGGATAAATCCCAATGGCAATTTAAGCACTTGAAATGTCCCATGTGACACGATCTGTAGTAACACAAAGAATATTTATGGATCGATATCGTTAATCTTATTTAATGTAGTTTGACTGCTTCGATTGGACACAGTTCTTTAAATTGTACATTCATTTTTCAACAGTTCGGTTATATATCATTAATGCAAAAACCTTGTTTTATTCCCTACCTGGTTAGCAGTTTCCATTTTTGAGAGAAATGCGCTGGTTGGTAGGATAGGTCAAGACCAAAACAACGCTAAATGAGTGATGTGCCGCCGTCTCGCGCGCAGAGCAGAGGATCGGCTGGGATCGCACATCCATACGGAAAAAGCCGAGTGCATTCGGTATCATTCGTTTCGTGATATTGACACAGCGAGTACCCCTCGGCACAAATCGTACGTTCACACGGAAAGAACCGAGGACGTTCGGTATTAAGAGACGCTCTGTAGCTCCATGGAGACAGACAGGGATTGGATTTAATAAAATGGACCGTGGCCATAATGTTTTTCTCTATTGGATGACGCTGTTACCTAATAGCAGTTTACTTCCACTATTAACATTTTTTTTGTTTGTGACATTAGATGAAAACACTGGTTTGCTGACTAATAAATACTGATTGAATATTTATTTTAGTTTCACATCCAGGTGTGAACAAAGCTATTCTTCTAAAACAGCATTTAAGCTGTTTCAATGTCAGTAAATCAACATTACTATCATATACATGTGCATAATGTTTAACTTGTGTTGATACCACACAGTATTTGGAGTCGCTTATTTTTTGTCCAGTGACATTTTCCTAGAACTCATTCAAGTGTGTGAAAACAGTACAGATTTTAACTCAGCTGTATTACATAAGCATGATCTTCTGCAATGCAACTGAGATGACTGGAGAATCAAAATAATAAAGTGAAATGTGAAAATATATGCAGGATAAACTGCCCTTTAAAATTAATTTACTTTTAATATTACATTCAATATTAAATTTAATGTAATAAGATAAAAAGAGAGAGCTAGACAGAGAGAGAGAGAAGCAAACAAACAACAAAAATACCCAGAGAGAAATGTAACAGTTATTTTAAAGATTTGTGGGTGTATATTTGCATACTTTCTTGATGTGTAATGTTACCCATTGTGGATATTTTCTATATAAAAAAGGATAACAGTTGAAATATAGACACCAATAAGATATTTCTGCAACACACATGGACATATCTAATCATAGTTCATTTACTTGATAGGGAACTGAGAATACAATAAACAATCCTCAGGAAGTGTTACATTTAAAGCCCTCAGGAGCCACAAAGAGCTTTTTTATATTAGGTAATGATTATTTAAAGTTCACTGCCAGTGTACATATATTTAAATCTGTGACTGTGTTTGCCTGCCTGTCCAAGGTCAAATCCACCCAGTCACTCTTTTTCAATTATTTTCACCTGATGCCATGTCTGATGTAGCCCTGCCCCCTTTTACAGCACAAACATCAGACTCTCACAGCCAGCAAACATAACATGTTTGTTGTATGTGTGTGTGTGTGTGTACTGAATGAGTAACAATGGTACAGACAGGTGTCCACACTCATCACACCTCTTGACACTGTTAGGTCTGAGACCGCAGAACACCTGGGTTCCGCTGCCTTTGGGGACAAACAGAGGGTATTTGGTTCCTTAGTAAAGCAGTCAGAGTACGAAACCCCGGATATTCTCTTAGGATATATATCACATTCGACGGACTACACGGTGTGTTAGCTTAACAAATACAATTATGCTAATATAGGTGTCACAGCTAAGCAGCTAGCATACATGTTCACATGTAGTAGTTTAACATACTGGAATAAATTCTAACTGTACACAGAGCCTCATAATATCTCACTAAACTCCAGAATAAACTACTGTATATTATGAGAGCTTCTATCACTTTCCAAAGCAAAAAATCAAAATAAAATAAACAATGTATTTAAATTTATATACATAATATATAAACTACACATAATACACTTAATTGCTAAATGAAAGATGTTTTCAGCCGTTTCTGACACTAGGTGGCAGTTACACAGTTTGTCACACAAACCAGCCCGGCTACCAAAAAAATGCTAATTGAGGCTCATTTCTTGCATGTGGCTCCTCAGTAGGAATGTTATTGCCAGTAGTATTTCAATTCTCTCTAATTGTGCTTTTAATGGATGTTGATGTTAATTTCAGGGCTCCTGTAGCTCGACTGGCTGGTATGACAGCAGCAATGCCAAGATCATTAATTGGATTGCCAGGGAAAACACAGACAGATCAAATGTATACTTTAAATGGACTATTATAAGTCACATCTGCCAAATGCATCAATGTTAATTTACCAGCAATGGCGTACTGTATAAACAATCATGTCAAACACTTGCTGTATTCCATGATATATTGTGCTACTGTACATATATATGATGTGTTATGTAATACCCCGTTATCATGCTGCCATACGGCCTCAGGTTCAACAGTATGAAATATGAATGTGTGGTGGCACTGTGCCACTCGTCTGTCCTGATATCCCTGCCTGGGAACAGGCCAGATGTGGCATGAGTGGCATCTGGAGAAATGCCGAACAATGGCACAGACATGAGCGCCGGGAATGTACATGCCTGATTCAGCGACCTGGGCAACATTCAGCATCATTCTATTTCACACCCCTGCAAACTCGCCGAGGAATTACAGACGGCAGTAGCAAAGACACTCATTTAACCTGCAGAGAGTCTGAGAGGCAGAGCACAGCTCTCACAACAATTACAAAATGGCTGGATCTCATACTCCAGTTGTGCCAGCAGTTGCCATGTTGAATAAGCTTGAAACTCCCATGGTAAAACTGGTTGAATACGCATACAGACTGAAGACACCTGAGGGGGTTTATGGAGATGGGAAAAAAATATGGATTTCTCTTTTCTTTACTTGTTTAAGGACATAGTTTGGTTAATTTCCTGTGGTCGTTTATTTGGTCAGTGCATGGACTCAAATTCACCATAACAATACATTTTGCCACAATATAGCGTAATGTATGTATATTTAAATAAATATTTGATGATTAACTGGTTATGTTTAGTTTAATAAAATTACTGTGCTGAATCAATCTTTGTCGTGTAAAATCATGTAAAATCATGTAAAAATCTAATGAGCAAAAGAAAAAGAACATAATTCCTTTGAAGATCTTTCTTAAATGAGGCCAAATACACAGTGAGTCCTTTCTAAGACATCTAATTATTACTATCAGTATTATATTTAAGACGAGAGAGAACCACTTTATAACAGTTAAGATGAACCTTTGGTGTGACGCCGCAGTGTTAAACCCTCCGGCTGCTTTTGAATGAGCTTCTTCCTCTTTTGAATTACAGATTTTTTTGACAACCATCTATATCAATGCAGCTGCCGAACGTTTAGACTGTCAATGTTCAATTTCTGCCTCGTTTCCACACCAGACTGCTAAACCAATCACCATGCCTGTATGAAAACACAATGGAAGCAAATCACACTAAAATGCAAAGACAAAAAGTGAGATTGTGGAATTGTGCGGGGTGAATGCATTATCCCTCCTCTCATTCTGCATCACTAATCTGGCGTAAAAAATCAGGATTAAAATGTGCAACGCGAGGCTGAAATGAGCGCAAATGAGAGAATGCGAATAAAGGGCAGACGCAATTAACGTACTGGTGCAGAAAACGCGCATAGTATTTGTGTGGCTTGTCTGTATGTTCTTTGAACAGCAAAATTGACTGTTGTTCCCAGGCATGTCCACATAATGCATATTGTCTCTCGCATCTAAAGAAAAGATGCAAACAATATTGCGGATGACATTTAAACAACTGCAATGTCAGAGAGGTGTAATCATTCGCACACATCCCGAGTTTGAGTGTTACCTCCGCCCTCACCCTGTTATCAGTGGTCAGCAGAGCATTTTGGAGGGCATCCGGAACATTTGAATCCATGACAACACGCTTGGCAAATACGTTGCTTAGCAACTAATCCAATGAGATGCGGCGATGTTAGCCAATTAGCAAATACTTTGAAGATGCTTTTTCTGACATGGCATTTGCTCTTGGATTTGATTTAAAATATGTCTGACCGGCATTAAGGGGAAAAACAAGCCTTGTTTTGTTACCTACTAAAGCATAGAGACACTAACAGTGTGGCCAATGAACTATGCGGACGTAGTTCGTATAGTGAACAGCAGTTTTGTGCTATGCACGACAGAAACAAAATTGTGTGTTTGCATGCATAACTCGTATATATTTAAACTCCATATGTTCCTATTCGAGATATAGTATATCGTTTGGTAATGCTCGTCTCGTGTGTAAATTGAAAATGTAGTTTTTAAAGCTATCAATAGAGGTCTCTCTTTCATTGTATGATCTCCATCTACACTCCGCGTACTGCGATAGGCTTTTGCAAACGGGTGCACATGTTTAAAAGTGTCCAGTTCTATCCAAATATCAGTAATTTGGTTTAAAAGCTGAACAGCTGTACGTTTTACCCTCTTTTTTAGATTCTGGAAAAGGCAAGGATTTAACACACAAATGAAGTCTTGTTTTCCTTTTCTAAATTGAAAAAATGTGACCATGGACAAAATTGCATTATACAAATATGCTACACAAGGACAACTGAGCAATCCATTTCTGCTTAAAGCACAAACCCAATATTTTTCATTTTCCAAATTTACATAACAATTACCAATTTACCATTCCTCTCAAAATTGCCCACAAAAGCATTAATAGAAAGAAAGACATATTAACCAGTTTGAATGAAGAAGTTCAGACTATATTTATTATCATATGGTTTTCTGTTTGCTTGTTATTTTGTCATACAAAATATCACTTTTGTAAAATAAAAAAGCAACAGGAAGGCTAAAATTTTACTAATTCAAACTACCATTAAAGAGTATTTACACAACATAAAAGAGGTAGGCTCAGCTGCTTCTATTCACCTATTGTTTAGGTCAAACAGGAAACAAGAAATCATGATATATCAATAAGATGATGACGCAATAATCAATGTATGCTGTAAATAAACCCACTGCAAATTTCACTCACATCACCACACAGGTGTTAAACATGACTGAAGCTTGACAGAAAAAAACAGCAGGCAAACAGCACAAAAGAGCCAATCACGGAACAGTCATTTTATATACGAGTGCAGTGAAGTATGCAAAAGAAATTGAGACGGCACAACAATGTTGAGTGTGAAAAATGAAGCTAGGAAAGACAGAGACTGGTACTGAGGTCTGAGTGGATTCTTAAGGCACCATTAGCAGCTGTAACGGAGACAGAATATAGCATCTGTTGTGTATTCTGTGCATCAGAGAACTCTAAACCAACTCCATGAAAATGACACCATAAACAATTCTACTGAATACTTTCAATTATTCCTTCCATGCAGCATTTACTCCAGGAAGAACACAATGTTATAATTGCTTTTTTTGTTTTGGCACTCTGGACACATACGATTAACTTTGTCATGCAAAAATTATTGGAATTATTGAAAGACCAAAGAAAGATCAAGAAAACCCAAATCAAATTTAATTTTCCATGAATGCATTCATAATTGTGTTTCAGTGACCTACTAATACGACACCAGTATCATGTGCTTAACTGCTGCTACAGAAGCTCAGAAGGTCATCAGATCTTCTCAAATAAAGTTTCTTTCGGTTATCAATGTACCTCCAGAGACACTGTACTCCTGAAACACATTCTGGTGGAAGAAAGCACCATGAAAGATATTTGGCTTTTTGTCACAAGACGATGAAGAACATGAATAGAAGAATTATAGAAGAATAATTTGTGGAAAAATAAAGAAAACCTCAGCAACCAAACCCAAAATGTAGGGGTTGCCTCAAGTCTAAAAGTCAGATCTGATATACAACTTTAAATGTATTGGCAACACTGAGAACTACAAATGACTGAAAGTGTGGACCAGGTCAGTGGTTGGTCTGTAGGGGGCAGTGTTGGTAACAGAGTGCATAGAATACCTATCTACTAATGCACGCCATTCATTATGTGTTTCTGATGGATTTCCAAAGTAGTGCCGTCATCTTTGTTGTGCTGGGAAGGGCTCACATCTTCTTCCCACAGCTGAGCAGCTTTACGGATCTCATCCAGAGTGTACTCCTGTATTATGGTCCCATTTTCAAACACAGTCACCAACATGTCCTAAAATTAAAATAATGTTAGTAAAGAGAATGAAGATCAACAAACTGAGATCAAATCTACATCTAATGCTGCCACTTCGAAGTGTTTCAAAATGGGAAACTTTAGTGGATGGTGGCCCAAACTCCTCATCTCAATCTTTGGGAGTTTAAGAGTTAAGGAGTCTAACCTCCTCTGGTTTGCCAGCTCCTCGTTCTACTGTCTCTATGAAGCCATCCGAGTTTCTTCTCAGAGAGAGACGACCACGCTTGGATCCTTTGGATGGATCTGTCACTGGTTGCTTACAGACATCCATCTATATAAACACATTATATAAAGACATTAACACTGTAAATGAGAAATAATAAGTGTTGTCTGGTTTTATATTGTCTATATTTATAATATTTATATTGTCTGGTCTATATTTCAAATAGTATGATTTGAATTTCCAATGTTAGAAAAACAACTCACTCCTTTGCCATTGGTCTCCACGTAGCTACACTTGAAAGCGCAGTTTAGCGTGTCTCTGTTGATCTTCTGTAACAATGCGCTTCCGCAACCGAAAAACACGTTCTCAGCACTCCAGCCCACATCGCTCAGTTTCTCCAGAATCTGCATTAGCCAAAAACAATATTAGAGATCAAAGTATAATCGTTGTTATATATAATCATTAATAATGTTAGAAGCAAGTTGATAAACCGGCACTGAGACCTAGTTAGTCATAAAAGCACATGATGTTTTGCTCTCAAGGTCCGTCTATTGATTTGAGGTTAAGATTACCCCATTTATGGAGGTCAGATCAATCCCATCCCCCTGGATAATGCGCAGGTATGATGGCAGCACCTTGTAACCCATTGAATTCAGAGAACAACCAAAACACTCTTCCAAAATCTTGATAACCTAAAAACAAGAGTGAGAGAGAAGAAAAATTAAATGCCACATAAAACATTACGTTATAAAACTACCAATCTGAATTCACCAAGTTATGAAAAATTTGCACTAAATTCACTCTAGAATTTCATTTGTAAATGTCAACTTAGCACAAGCTAATCTAAAAGCCATGCTATGCCACAACATCTGAAAAGAAAAATCGATGTCCTGAGGGCACTGCTTTCATACAGGAATCAAAGCAACAGATCTAATTCTAAATCCCACAAGCCCCGTCACCCACACAGCAGTTCGGCCACATACTGCTGGAGATGTGTGTAATGTTCTAGAACTCTGGCTCCTGAGTTGTTCCTGGAGGCAACAGTTCACATTTCATACACACCTGATTGAACTCATCGGCTTGTTAGTAGAGCACTACAACACCTGAAATGGGAGATATAGGGAGGCATCTAAAACGTGTACTGTCAGGGGTCTCCTAAGGACCCCTGAGTAGGGAAACACTGTTCAGGCTTCAGGCTTTGCCTTGTGGTCTGTAACAAACAGTATATTTCATAACACTAGGTAATACACACACCTCTATAAGGGTCTCAGCCGGGTCCCCAGAATCCGGGCGTATAATGAGGGCAGAATCTTCACTCCTCTCCATCACTCTCTCTTTCAGCTTATCCCCCCAGATGTGCTTACAAGCTTTAAAAATGTCATAGCTGTCGCTGACCACAGCCACAGGCCCAGAAGGAAACTGGTCTAGCAGACACTCAAATGCCTCCTTCTCTCGGCTCCTGCCCCAGGAGATGATAGTGCTGCACACACATTGAAAACAAAGTGTAACCCAGCATTTTTCTTAACAAGTACTTTCAAAATTAACCAGTGACCCGGAAGTCCCGCCCTCCGGTAGCTTTATTTATTTTTGCAGGTGTATAATGCTGTTGTTCTCAAACTCATTTCACTTCAGTAAACAAGAATTAGAAAGAGAATTTGCAGCAAATGAGTCATCGGCATCTAATGATTAGTTTTTTCTGTGGAGTTAAATAAAGCTCAGAGTGATTCATAGAACGTTCCGGTTGATTGAAATCTGAAATGTTGCGATGGTTGCAAAACTTAATCTGAACTTTAGATTGATGAAATGACATCACTGAGGTAATCATGTGATTGTAGACAATGAGCGTGGAGCTATATTAAGAAACACGTCCGACGGCGCAGACAAAAGACCCCACAGCTGCAAGATGTTTGCGTGTGTAGCTACTAATAGAATTAATTAGAATCAATAGAACAAATGCAAATTAACAGGTGTTCAGCGTCAGTGTACAATTTTTAGGCCTTTTCATCACAGTTTTGTGACTACATCTCTGTCCAGTATCTCTGTCTCTGTAAACAATTTTCACCATAATATAATTAATATCTTAATGTGTGCATAATTTCACATTTAATGTGTGCTTAATTTTTTGCATAATTTCACAAAATAACAGAAAAACTGCAACATGCAAAACAATAAAAGATTGTTACCTACATTTTCATAACATAGTTTACATATAACATTTTATGCCACACGTTAACAATTCTGTCTCTTTGGTAACCAAGTTCACCAACTTGAACTTGAATGAATGTAAATAATTTGTAAATAACATGACAAGAAGGTTAAAAGCAGCAGGGTCTTTGGCTAAAATACAGCAGTATATACAGTATATGTGCTTTACCTGTGCTCTGCAGCAGGGATAGAAAATCCAGCCATAGGGCATCCATAGTATTTCTGTGCCATGAGCAGACCTGCCACTGTGTCTGTGCTGCAGAAATTGACCAGATGAGCAGCTCCACCCAGTGCTGCTGACTAGATCAGTAAACACAATAAAGACAGAACAAAACCAAATTAGAGAGCTGTTGAGTAATGAGCCTCTGAAGAGGTCAATGCCAAACCCATACCATGCTAACAATTTAGGTTGTAGAAACATCTCCCTAACATTTCCATTAAGTCACAAAAGTGTTGCAAATGTTATTTCAAATGTTCTAGGAATGTTAAAAATGTCTAGTTAGTTTCTAGATATTGTGTCTAGGTATTATGATATTGCTTAATGCTAAGAACGTTATTCAAACCTAAATTCTGTAAAGTGTTTAAAACATTCCACTACTAATTGAAGAACCATGTTTTTGAAATATATTATACGTACATTAAAAAAGTTCTACTACTGTTGTGTTTTGATAGCTTTAAGAAAACTTTTAGAGAATGTTAGCCAATGTTCTGACAACATTTCCTGTTAGCTGGGTGGTCCATGAAGCCTTTATTTTACATATATGAACCGTTAATAAAATTCACATTATGTTGTTCCTGTTGACAGTCACCTCAATTGTCAAGAAGTCAAGTGAGTGTCTATTTAAAGTCAAGAACACATTTTCAACATTCTGTTGATTTAACTTTTAAGTTATTGACTACGCCTTGGTTCCATGAATGCTCTGAAAAGCAGATGTACTTCATTCCAGGCAAAATCTTCTTACCCACTGAGGAAAAAATCTTTCTTGTTCTATTACAAGCTCTATATGGGCACAATTCTGTACAGTCTGTGTCTTTATTGTGGTGTGGCTTAAATGTCACAGCAGAGACATGTGTTAAACTCCTGTGTTTTTATGCACTGAGGCTTTAGTTTGTAGCTGTGACTGCAGCAGGGGTCCAGGGACTTCTTGTAATTTTAACACATTAGAAGAAGTACATGACTGCACAACATTATCTGTGTATGACCGCTTGTCCTTGTATTCGTGGCTTATCACACACACACACACACACACACACACACACATATTTAAATGGAGGCATGTACAAACTTCAAACTAATATAGATAAACCCTTACACTACTCTGACAGTAGCTAAGAAGCAACAAGGACCTCAAAATGGGATTAAAGGAATATTTCCCTCCTGCATGGTTTACATTTTTGTAAAACACAAAGGAGATTTTCGGAGCACAAAAAAAGCATCTCCGAGGTCCTTATAAACTTTTCTGATGGTCATTTAAAGTGCCACAGGATGAGTAAACGATAACAGAACTTTTTGGATGAACTGTCTCTTTAAAAGCATTTAAATCCATCTCTGTTCAGCTCCTGATCAGGAGAGAGTTATGACGGAAAATGAGAGGCAAACCCAAGAGTCAGAAGCATTAAACTCTTCCTGGCATCATTAATCTCCTTCTGTAGCCATCATTAATCCAGTCAGCCATAACCTAGAAAATACACCATCAATATCCCACTGTCCCTAATGAAGCCTCGCTAACTCTACACAGCATGAATCAGTCTGTTTTCAACTGCTAAGGGAGCAGTGCTTCAGGCACGCTTAGATCCCACACTGGTGTCAATTCCCTTCCGAATCATCCCGATTCTTTCACACAGCAATTCCTGAAATATGGAGATATGGAAACATTTAATTTTATATGATCTCCAGTGATCAAATAGGCTTAAACACACACAATTCTGATATTACACTGACAGCTGGCAGAGAAATATCCCATAAACCCAGATATAACGCAATCCTTGCTTATGACAACCACATGCCCCACCAGACAGTCACATAGGAGAGAAAGGAATCAAGAGAAAGGAATGTAGAGTTACTCAATCCATGAAATTCCATGTGGTTTAAGTATCACAGAGGGCAATATATTCAGATTATTAGTTTGGCAGTTAAAGCTGCTATAGAGTTTAGGATAGGAAAAAGAACTTTAAGAAATAATTATATATAAATATATAAATAAAATTAACAAGCTAGAAAAATAAAAGATACAAAAAGGCTAAACTATCTCTTGCTGGTTTGATTTAGCAGTGGTATTGTTTTTGTTATTGTTACAAAAACATGACAGTATTTGATTAGCGTATCCTGTGCTGTATTACAGCAACTAAACATTTATCCATTTCCCAATTTTTTCCCAAAATTCCCCAACAGAGACTCTATAAACAGATGGATGGCAGCAAAAGTGAGCTGAAGATTGATGTGAAGCACCGGGAGCTTTCTTTAAAATGATTTCCCGCTAGGTATCAATTCATTTTCAATAAAAACAGCTGCAATCCCATGAAACCGTCACATGTGAATGATGGAAACAAAACACTGCTATCCTCAATGCCCAGGATATTTGTGCATCTCAGTGATAGAGATTCAGAATTGATGATCCTGTGAGAAGTATTATGAACACTGAGAAGGTTGTTTTGAACTGTTTCAAACATTGTAGCTTGTCTATGACCCCATGTGATCAATAATCATCTTCAAGCTTTGATCTAACTTAAAAGCCAGATTTTTCTTTAGATTTCAATTGAGAAACTAACATATTATTACTGATCTGTAAAATTAGTCTCCTCGGGTGGCCCATGAGAGCTGCGTCACCATCCACAGTTTTAGATCCTGCTGCACTGATCTGAAAGGGCACCACAGAGGGGTCGTGTCACACCTCATCAGAATCCAGTGGCCTCACTCTCACACACAGACACTCACAAAGGTCTCCTGCATTCAACAGGCCCAGCCTGACAGCCACAGACTCACTGCTTATCACAACAGCTGAACAGCCACTGCGTGATATAGATGAAGCCTGGCGGATTTGACCTTTACACAGCGGTCAGACTGATTTAAGAGGTAAACAGTCATCTTTACTCCCACAATCTTTCAAACAGTGCCACACAATGACCCAAACACCATAAGTGACAACCTCACTCAGCCTAACACACCCAATATATGACTTACTGTGCGTTTTTCTGAACGTACAGAAATGGAGAAATAGTCTTTGCCGAATGGTTTTCTTACGAATAGAAAGGTCAGGTCTGATCTCTTTTTGATTAAACGGATCGGTCATGTCTCATAATGAATCGATTTTCTGCTTTCACCAAATAATGTCTGATTTCATTGGCTCTAGAGGGTCGTGTTCTCGATAAGCACAGAGAAGAGAATGAAAACAGTCGGTCTGAGCTTTGATTTCAAAGTTCAGTGCTAAAAAAAGAATTGAGGTAGAGACTTTAGCACCAGAGGCACTTCCTGTTATACTTCAAAGATATTTCAGTGCTCTGGAGGGGTCTTCTTCACAGTGTGCTGTGAATAGCTATAGAAAAAAGACCTCCAGGGCAATACACCAGAGCATTACCTCACATTTATTTGTAACAGTCATTTTAGAGTCTTGTATTAGATGCAACAATTGCACAACAGACAAGCCTTAACATGTTATAATATAGCTGATTTTACCTGACTGTATAACACTTTTACAAAAACACGGCGTTAGCATGATTATATCAAAAGGTTAAAGCTATGCTTACCACTTTAATATATAATGATGACTACATGCATATGGCATTTACATGTTGCTATACTATTTTGGACCATAATCACTGGTAACTTCATGGTAATTTTTTTGTAAAGGCAATGTTTTATATACCTTTCAAAATTCTGTTTATTCTGTTTACAACAGTGATTAAATAGAAGTGGAATTATTGATTCACCCATTCATACCTCTTGTGATGATACGCCTCTGTAGCCGAAATCATGCAACTTAATGTCTAGACCCTCCAAACTCCCTGATGTGGCCTTCAGGTGCTTGGCCAGAATCTTTTTGAACTCCCTGGAGATTGTTGCCACGGTGATGGGGTACCACATTTGGACCAGCATAGTCTGTGGAGAGCGTACACAAAGCCACATGCACATCAGAGACCAAATTTACCATTTTCAATTTCCATTTTACCCTGAACAGGTTGTGACCTGTGACCCTTTCAGGGTGTATCTTCATTTTCTGTGTGGCCTGTAGGACTTACAGACACTATTATTATAAAACAAGCAGGCATGGACGCTTGTAAAAGGGTTGTGTTTTCTTCAGTCTTGGAGTCAAAATGTAAACACAGTTTTATTGAATAAGCTGACAAGGTTGCAAATAAAATTTGTTTTATGTAAAATAAAAGAGAGTTTATAGTCAAAACCCTAGGTGTGCAAACTGGCAGAACAGTTTATGACTGTTCTGCCATTAAAGTTTACAAGTAAAAGTTATTTTAACTCACAAATTAAATATAGCCAAACAAAGCCATACGCCTTTATTGACAGTGTTACATTGCAAACTAAAACTCACTTGTCCTGTCCCTAGACAACCTCCAAAAAAAGAATGGTCCCAATGTAGGTAGTTCTGTTTATAGCAGGGATGTTTACCGAGAACAGCACATCTTTTGCGGTAACAATCTCCCCAGAGCAACCTGGGGTGTCTCATTGGTGATGACTCACAAACAGTGAGAAGCCACACCACTCCCAACATTAAAACTAGGTTGAATATTTCAACTACAGTTCAAAGGACATGCAGACTGTGAAATGATGATGTTCCAAATCAGAGGCAAGAATCTTGTGGAGAATCTGTTATAAAGACCACAGCTAAAGCAGAACAATGCTGTTGATACAGAGACAGCGTTACACCATTTATTCTCTGGCTACTGCACAAACTGTGTGAAAGTGTGTTTGCGGGTCTAATGATATTCCTGGAAATATTATTAAAAGTAATTCAACATTAAAAAGTTATAATGTAAAAGTTTGTTTTTTATGCCCTGTTAGCATCTAGGTAGCAACTGTCTGTCTGCCTGTCCATATACATATATGCATGTACAAATATGCAAGTATATATTATATATACATGCATGCATTTGTCAAATGCTTCAATCCAAAGCAACATTCAGGATATACAGTTTATCAGTATATTGTTGTACTGCAGTAACTTAATGTTATATAGTTAATATATAAGTATACTATTTAGTTAATGTAGTAAAAAATAAACTTAACGCAGAGTCGGCAGGGCTGAAGGCCTGGTCAGAACCCAATGAACTCATGTCCCCACTGCCCCATCCATCCTGCCCAAACCTCCCTCTGTTATTCTGTGAGCTGCCTCAGTATTGGGGAGTGTGCTGGAACTCAAAGCCTGCTGTCCTCCTGAATAACAGCCCGGCAGAATCATCCCATATGATGAATTGTGCCACACCATCAGCTTTTTAAACCATGCTGAGTCATTCATGAGAGTTCTTTGTTTATATCTACATTTACGCATTTGGCAGACTCAAACCAGTATTAGTCCATGTATTCTGTGGGAAGCAAACTCATGACCTTCGTTTTGCTAGCCTCATGCTCTACCATTGAGCTACATATGAAAATTTGATTCAATGATATTGATGCACCTGATCTGAAATAAACTTATAGTTTGATGCTAACATTTTTCATCTGTTATTCATCACTTGGGATATGAAAAAATCATTTTTGTATTTTTTTGTACATTGGGTACATTGGCTGTCAAAAAAATCAGAAAGATGAACAGAGACAAGAAATACCTCAATATAATTGGTAAGCCAGAAGAAATCTGGATCCGTGTTCTCCACAGTGAAGAGAACGTTCCCTCTGGGGATGATTTTGCCCTCGGGAACTGCTTTTATACGGATTGGAAGACGGCCATCATATTTCTAACAACACAATAACGAAAGGAAGAAGCCAGGTGGTCGTTATCTCTCTGTGCATTCATCTCCAGAACAAAGAGCACTTCAAAGTTGCGACGAAAATCTGTTTAAGAAAGTTTGTCTTTGATAAGAACTTATACCTCTAAAACTTTTCTCCATCCCTCTTCGTCAAACACAGTCTGTTTAAAGTGCATCTGATAAAAAACTTTAGCCTCTTGGATTTTCTCCTCTGTGACAACCTGACCTGCAAGATAATTTCACACTTAAACAAAACCACACAGCAATATTTCAATTCACACATTTTACAGTTTAAACTAAACGTTGCCCACAAACCACATTTTCCCTGTCACGTGGATATCAGATGGGTGGCTTAAGAAGAAATAACATTATGTAACTTTAATGCTAATTTGGCTGTTGTACTGTAACTTACTCTAACACAAGAGCAACGTGTGTTGTGGTCACATGTTTCTGCTTGGTTTAGTGAACAACTTTTTTTCAATGTAAGCTTGATTTTTTTCAAGAAGGGTTTTCCATTACCCAATCAGATTAGTGATAAAACCTTGTTCGTGCCAGCACACTCACAAACACACAAACAAACTTTCATGTGAGCCAAATAAAACTTCAAAAGCATGTGGCCACTGTAGACATTTACATAACAACAAATAAAGTTTAAAAGCAACATAATTTACCTGCCAGATATTTCTTTAGGAGATACTGGAGACCAAAAAACACCACCTCACCGAACTGCCCCCCCTTTTTGCACCGGCACTCAAAATAGGAATATACCTTGCTGATATTTGGAGGGTATTGCTTGTAGTGTGTAATCTGAAAAGGAAACAGAAAGTGTGATTATTAGAAATGTATACACACTCTTAAATTCAATGCTTATGTTTATGTGAATATGTTCACATAACAATTCACTTATGTGAATCATTATGCGATATGAATCTGGGTATATCTAAATTGCTGGGTGTATGAACCTTCAGGCATTTTAAGATTTTGTTTACAGTACACTGATACTAACAGGCTACAGCTGGGGTGGGCTGGCACTGTGTCTTGCTTTACAAGCACAAACCTGTCATTATATTTCCTTGGATGCAAATTAAATAAAGTGGCTGGCCTTCAGTAGCCTGTGGCAAAATCTGCATAAACAACACGGGGAAACAAAGGGTCATCTTCATAGCAAGGAGAGTAAACTTCAAGGTCTACTTAAAGTGTAAAAAGTCCCATGTGCTACACCACTAGTTTGTCCAGCCAAAATTAACATATCTAAAAAGTAAACCCTAAAAATCTACTGATGTTGGGCAACATATCAGACAATAACAATATCCATATAACTCATCTACACTGACTGGAGAACAGCTGTCAGCCCAAACCTGACTCACCTATTAATACCTGGTGTAACCTGTTTAGCTTTAGATAATGTGAATTTCCATGTGCCACTAGAGGAATGCTGAGGGGCTGATGTGTGTGACAGAGAATCTATTGTGCTGTTTCACATGGTCAGGCACAAACGCTTAACAATTAATGAACTTTAAATTTAAAAACACACACACACACACAGTTGTGTTGTCAGAAGAGGCCTGGAAAAGCAGATCTTGTCATCAGTTTATTTATGTTTCCCCTGTGTTCTTTACAGACAACATTTAGTGTATTGGCATTTTCGGCATGGATCCAGATGGGATATAGGGCTGAATGGTATGTCAAAGACTAATGAAACGCAAACGTTACGCAACAGGGAAATGTTTAGAGGTGGTAAGCACACAAGAATTTGCTAGATTTTTTGTGCCAAACTCATTTTGTGTTTAAATAAAAAAGTAGAATCACCTGCCCTGACTCACAATACTGAGGAATTTTTTGAATACTATGTACACATTCTGTACATAAAAGATTTACATGGAATAATATTATGTATATTATGTATGTATATTAATTATGTATAGAGGACATGTATAGGGGACTTCACGTTATATACACAACATCTTAATTGTCAGTAAAAAAAAGATCTGACACCTTTAGAATAATAGTTTAATAACAGTCGTATTAGTACACACACATACATATAAAATGTAATTCCTAATATTATTTATATAGCTAGATGTACTTTCATTAAAGCAGAAAAGAAAACTACTGAACGAAAAATGAGTTTCGATTCCTAGGTTTCAGCCGCACAGGCTAGTGGCGAAGCTAAAGCTACACGAGGTCACTGCTAGTTTTCAGTTCGCGTAAGCTCCGCCCCCAGCATTCAGTGTTCATTGAGTGGGGCATTTAAACGTCTAGACCAATATCCTTCATCAAACTGTAAAACTGCAAAAATCGCCGTGTGGATCATCGTGTGGATCATACAGCTAACCACAAACCCTGTTTCATTTAAAATCCATCCATTTGCGAAATGTGGGTTGGGTTTATTTACCCAGAGACCATGTCACGACTAAACCCCAAAGGCGACTGTCAACATAGAATATAAATTGTTATGAGCCCATTGTGCTTCTGTTGTTGAATTACAGAGTCTAAATCTAGGATCGGCCAGGTGATTCTTACCTTATACGAGTCCGTCGCAAGCAAGAAATTGAAATCCTGAGCTGCCATCATCAAGGACAAAGTAAAAGCGAAACACTGTCGCTCCGTCTCTCCAATCCAGTATTTAGGCGATCCAAACCACGTGACACCGGAGCAGGGGAGCGGTTTCAAAGACCCTCTTTTTCAAAACCTTGCTAGTAAACCCCGAGAAAATCTGGTGAAATACGATCTTCCCAGTATCTTGTATGTGTGAGAGCGCGCACGGATAGGTCGCATCGTCCAGTACCAAACACAACGGGGAGGAAAAGGGGCGGAGTCAACATAGACGTATGAAAGAGACGCTGACACACGTTCGGTGACGCAAGGGGGCGGAGTCATAAACATTAGAAAGCGCCTGTTTTCCCTGAACGTAAGAGCCTGTTGCGTCCAAAGGGTGAAGTTTCGCTTTCCCGTAAGAGGTCTGAACTGTGGACTGGGGTTGTTAAACGCAAACGATGTTTTGTTCTTATTAAAAAAATATGTTCATATACTTTTAGTTTTGCTTTCAGCTAACCTGATTTCAACTTACCCATTTTCTGGCACTTATCACTAATAGCCTTATCTGCTCGTTACCATACAAAGTCTAGCAATAGTTTTAATGTGATCAACGTACATTGTTGGGAATATTACGATGTGAATTCTGCCTGGTCATATCATTTAAATAAGTCCAATGAACATTTTTCCTCACAAAATATGTTATATATTATAAACATTAGATTTGCAGTAATCTAAAGATGATGTTCAGTAAAAATGATGTTTAGAAATGAGAAAGATGTGATTTACCTGATGTATTTATTTCTTATCAATTCGACACGCCCAGAATCTTAGATCGCAGACATTAACGATAGCAAACACACCTAATGTTTATTTTTTTCAACCCAAACCCAAAAGGTTTCACAGTTCTTTCCATTTTGATGTCAAAATAGTTTAAACATGCCTTAGTTTCAGAATCAGGGTTACACATCCATGCACAACGGCGCAGCTGGGATCAGTAAAACAGAAAAACCATGTAGCTAGTGGATATGCTTCTGTACTTTGATAATCGAAACTTGAAGTTGGCTATCTAATTATTCAGACATTATTATAGTTATTAATATCGGTCCATTAAACGTGAACGTAGTCGATGGTGAGAAACAGCGATAGTGGCTGTCGCGGAAAGCGCGTCAGTGACCCCCTCCCCCTCCAGCGATATGATTCGCTTCAGTTCAGAACCATGGTCAGCTCTTAGCTCGTACTCTCAGGAAGTGGCCATTGTCAGTACATTGTCAGTAGCATTCGGTACTACATTAAAGACTAGAGGAAACGCCAAGAAACCGCAGCTACGAATCCCTTTTGTAACCCTCCTTTTTATTTTATGCGTTTTATTTCACGGTAAATGCGGTATGGTAAACGGGGAGTTAATCGCAGAAAACGCGTAAGCAGCAACAATTTAATTCGCTGGAAGACTGCTGGCTGAACAGCGTTTGCACTCTCGTTTGAGGGTAAGTGACACTTGAATCTTATTTTCTGCATTTTACACTGCGATCTGGGAATAAGAGAAAAATACAGCTTGTGGTAAAAGCGTCTTCCATACTTTTTCTCCCTCTGGAGCGAGTTAAGGATGGTCTTTGTTACTCAAGACGCGACTTGATTTCTCTCTTTTGTCGTTGTATTAGCAATCGTTTCTTTAATTTCAGAGAACCGAGAACTTAAATTAAAATGTTGGATCCATCATCGAGCGAGGAGGAAACGGATGAGGTTGTGGAAGAAGAGCGCAAAGTGGTGGCGGCGCCCAAGGCTGGTGGTCCTCGGGTGTCTCCAGGCAGGACCAGCGAAAGCTCTGGTGGGTTACAGCCAAGCCGAAGCACCAATGCCCGTCCAACGAGCCCGAGCCCCTCGGTCGCGATCGACAAGGAGAAGGATGATTTGGAAAAGATGCAAAGAGAAGAAGAGGAGCGAAAGAAACGGCTTCAGCTTTATGTCTTTGTAATGCGTTGTATTGCCTATCCGTTTAATGCGAAGCAGCCAACTGACATGGCGAGACGACAGCAAAAGGTAAGACGTGGATAAACGCGAGCTCACATGCAACAGATTGCCGTTGAATTGGTGGCCGACACTTCGTGTGGTACAAAAGTATACAGCAGGTTATTCAACCTTAGAATAAACGATTCATTGCGCAACACTATTTGCAAACTGTTAAGTTAAACAGACAAACATTTCGTAGACTGTCAAATTACACAATAGCCCCACAGACCTTAAAAGTTGTCCCCAAAAACACAGCAGCCCCCATTGCGTTAACGTGGGCTTTTGCGGTTAACTTACTTATCAATGTTATGCAAACGTCTCCAATCACAGTCAAAGCTTTCATGTTTTAAATACTGCTTTAAACACATCTATTGACTGAAGTTTGCAGCATGTTGAAGAGAAAACCAGAGGCCCTTAACATACTGAAATACAGTTTATATAGAAATACATTCAAGTAGGCTAGATCTGGACGTACATATACAAATAAAATGCAACGTTATATCTCTACCCGTAAACCGGTACCGTTAGATGGCGCTTGAGTTGGTGTGACTAAACTGCCATGGTGCATAAATCAAACAGGAGCTTTTGGGAAGTTTGGGTAAATTAATTTGGCACTGACAAATTGGTTTTTCAAACACATAAATGTCATAAACACAAAAGTACCTGTAAGTCTGTTATGAATCTTTAACAACAGTAAAGATCATTTATTTGACGCAACCTCTGTCAGATATTGTTCACTGCTTTCAAGTGTTTCTGCGAACAATAGTAAATGTATCCCTTGTGAAAATAACAATTCTACTAGGTATACTTTCAGATCCTATGAGAATTAAATACTAGATTGTTATTAAGGAATGATGAAACCTGTTTTACTGCTTGAATAAGGTGCATTAAAACATACTTCGGTTAAAGAAATAGATTAGTTGTTTTAATGTTTTTGAAAGCTGTTTTTGAAAGCTTTAATTCCACAAACTAACAAAGAGTCATCCCTGCATCAACACAATGTTTCAGATTGATTTTGTTAGTTCGAAACATTTCTCCTGCCTCACAATCAAAGGCAGAGCTTTAAAGGAAGACATAGTCTTTTATGTTAAGATCTTGAATAATTTATGAATGTTCATTATATCCACAAGTGCCTTTTTCAAAAACTCTTATCATATATAATAGCTTGAAGAGTTTATGATTCTAATGTGAATATTTTGGGCTAATACATTATGTATCATTTTAAAACAGCTCATTTGTGTATTTTCATACAATTGTCTGTCTTATTTGGATATGTCCCTGAGGGCTTGTTTGCTCGCTGATATTGTCTTAGGAGACAGAGCCTTGGGAGAATAAAAAGTCTCTGTGGGAAGTTATATTCATGCTGGTGTTGTGCTCGCACAGATAATGCTCTTATCAGACAAAACATCAGGACCTATTAGGTATTCTTGGATGGTCCATTTTTGTTTGTTTCAGACCCTTAGTTGTCACATATGTTTACATTGCTCTAATTCTACAGTGGCGTTCTAGGCTGAGAAATGTCTAACATGCACAAATGTGTTTCTAAATAAAAGTGTTTCAGCCAGTCATAGCTTACAGTTTGGCGATGCTTTTATGAAAGGTAGAAGGGAATTCAATACAGCTCACGATTCAGATATAACAGTCTAGACCAATCGTTATACAGAAAGTAGAAATGCTACTTTGTGCTTTGGCCACACTTCCAAACATCCAATTATATCTCTTCAGTTACACAGTCAGCAATTAAAGACCCCATATAATAGCTTGACAAGTGCACTTTTTTGTCTGTGTTGATTTATGTTCTATTGACACAGGAAAGGACAAGTCAAACGGATCATAATAAAAAAAACATAAGAAGTTGAAACATAATAATTGGCTTACTGGTTGTCAGTGGCAGTGGGTGTTGGGGGAGGGACAATCTCTTTGTAGAGGGCATTGATTGGACAAATATTTGTGTAGTGCAGGATGAGTCATCTATATATTTTGGTCCATTTTCCTGGAAAAGAGTCTGTAGATTTTAGATCTGCAAAACATTAATTTTATCAGTGTCTTTTATCTAGTGGCTACATGCTGCTGTTCATCACTGCTGTAGCCTGAAGCCAGGTGAGAATATCCACATCTGCCATCTGTTCTGAATTTCCATCTAGTGATCACAACCCTCAGAGATAAAAGAGAGAGAGAGAGAAAGAGAGAATGATTATAACCACAACATCTGCATCTTTGATTATCCATTAAACATAATATTGTGTATTGTTGTTGTTATTAGGTTCTGTAGAAATATCAAATTAACATCAGTATTTGTTTACTAGTTTTCCCCCTCTTTGTTTTGGTCTGTGCTTTAATTACCATGCAGCAACATGCTATTTCACCCTGTCTTATAAGTATAACCAGGTCTGCTATTTTTATTATTGTAAATCTTGCATACAACTGCATGTGGAAACCCCCTACTGTGCTTGTTGCTTTTGATGCTTTAAAAATGGTGGTTTAGTCAGTTTGTTAGTCATGATGACAAGGTGCATGCTGTCACATGGTTAATGATCAGTAAGACTAGTCAGATGTGTACTACTGCTGCTGCTGTCTCCAATACACTCACCCACACACTGAATGGAGAGCCTAATTAAGAAGGCTATTAACACTTTCTTTCTTTGTCTTTCCTTCTTTCTCTTCTTCTTTCTCTCTCTCTTACACACACACACACACACACACACACACACACACACTTGGAGACAAACAAGCAGGCACAACAGAAAGTCTAATCAGAGAAGGTGGTTACAGTGAGTGCATATGAACATCTAAAGTCCAGTCAATTATGCCGCTAATGACTTTTGCATAAAATGAAACAAAACAAAAAAGCCATAAATAGATATGCTAATTATGGCTTTGTGCAACTACAAATGCTGCCAAAATAGTCCCAGATATGATGACCAACAACACATATGGCTGTATATCCATAGTTAGCAAGGCATGAAATGCCAAACAAAAATATTGTAACAGTTTTCATGAAGGAAGAAGAATTTAAATGGTTAGCATGTGGTTAGGTTCTCAGACGATCCTCAGAGAGATTGTATACACACCCAGCTGTGTAATTTGATGCCCTTACAAGAATGTTGATTGAGTTATTGCATGACATCATTTACCACAGCCTACTTTACAGAAAGAATAATAGCGCCATGATACCATATCACAGCTTTCTCATAGGTGATATGATAAAACTCCTCTAATCAGTTGTGTCTGCCTTGCCTTGATGTTCAGATACAATTATTTGCTCAATTTAAATTACAGGGCCTATTCTTGGGATTCCGTAAATGTAGAGTTAATTACAGCCCTCCTTTGAAAAGATGACTGCATCATTTTCCTCTTTCTGAATCATGTATTGTTATAATAGATACCTATTTTACTGCATTTAGTTATTTCTTCTTTTTTAAGCAAAGAGAAAGAGTGTTATTTTATAGGTCGTATTGATATATCTCTGTGCAAATCCATTTTGCTTTATCCAATCTCTCTCAGTAAAAAATAATGTTGAACGCCCATCCTGTGTTTGGCAGGGCAAGAATCTAAAAGGCCATTGTGTTGGAGACAAACAATAACCTAGATAAGAGCTCACTGTCTGTGAACCGTCTGCTGAGGTGCCTCTCACGGCTAATGTGTAGTGGACGGCTGAGATGGGAACGGATGCACCAAAATGGCCTTAAGAGCCCTACTAGCTGAATATACCTGATCTGAGGTCAGCTGGCTTTCATTGTGGGCTGAGGACCTTGATGTGCAAGCAGAGGAGATGATTGTCATTATGGGCAAAACCGTGATGGACTCAGGATCAAACCATACAGGCTGTTCTTGGGTCAGTTGGGGGTAAGAGGGGAATATAAACTAGATTGTTCTTAAAAAACACATGGAAGAATTTCAGAATTAGGTGAAATTGAAAATTTTGATGAATACAAGATTTAAATATGAGGTTGCTGCTTTCTATTCAAGGCTGTTTTTCACTTTTTATAGCCAGTGGAGAGAGGGATTATGGGTAAAAGTGATCAGAACATGACGCAAGTCAGAATCAAACCTCCATCTCCTACATAAACAGACTCTCAGTGTGTCAGGAGCACATGACCAAACTGCCAGTCCACAGTTTTGACATCAGTGTGTTTTAATTCAGTTTCCTTGTTTACATGTTTTTTCACATTTTTGGAGCAGATCTAGTGCAGAACAGCTTCAAACTGTCACATTTGTGCACGCTTGCATGTGGCGGATTTTCAAAGATCTTCAGTGCTCCCACAGCAGCACTAATGAGCAATCTGTGTCCAAATTTGTATCCTTGGTGAGTTTATGTGTATGAAGAAATGTGTGTGAGGTATGTGCATGAATAGGGCAGTGTAAAGGAAGTGGGCAGATGACCCCTTCATGTACTCTTTGTTGGCTGTTTGTAATCTGGGATTAAACATCCATTTGACATCTCTGATCTGTTACATAACAGCCTGTATATTTAAGAGTTTACTGTCGGGATGAGAGAGAAAAGACATGTCAAGTTATACGTTTACACACATATATATGCCGGACATTAGGGTGTGTCTGGATGACACACCCAAGTGTTTGGATGAAATAAACCGAGTGAGTATTGCGAACAAAAATAATGAACAGCATCTGAGGTAATAATATTGTTGCCAAACAGATTCCAGATAGGGTGTCTCACACTAGCACATCATTTATATTCAGAACAACATGTTGATAACCAAACTGCCAAAGAAATGAAAGAATACTAATTGTGAAATGGTGTCTCTCTTTACACTAGACACACACACACACAACCACCCGAGGAATACATTGTGTATTAATGACAAATGGTAATATTATACATTCAGTCTGTAGCTCTTGCTTCCTGCAATCACAGCGGTGCAGACTCCATCGCTTATAAACGAAACAACATCCAAAAGACATGAAAAGAAAGAGAGAGAGAGTGAGAGAGAGATAGATAGGCAGAGAACTCAAGGGACATGAAAGCAGTATGTCTCTCTACCCCAGGCTGACTGATTACTAATGGGAATCTGTTCTCAGAGAAACCCCAGACCAACATTCCCACACAATCAACATGAGCCCACTGGGCACCTGGGAACACACACATACACACACACACACACACACCATGATGTGAAAAGGGTTGCGCTAACAATAACAGGCAGTTTTATAGGTGCACAGAAGCGTAATTAAATGACACATGAAAACACATCTTCGGCTGCAGTACATTCAGGCTACTACACACTATTGCTATTTAAATAAGCTTAATTTAAAAGGATGTATTGCATCTCAAAATTCGCCTATTGTATCCAAGACACAAAATGTGAATTAAATATTGAGAGGCAGTGAATTTGAGGTGAACATGAGTCAGTGCTAATTTGTCAAAACATTATGAATTCATTAGAATATAGTAAGCTGTAATATTAAGTGGGTTGCTTTGAGCATGGGAAAAAAGAATAGTTCACCCAAACTGTACATTCTTTCATTTACTCATCATCATGTTGTTTTAAACCTGCTTGACCTTCTTAAATAGAGCACTACAAAGACAACGTTAAATGTATTGCAAACATTTGCATAATAAAAGTGATTGGGTATCTGGGCTGCAGAAAAGCGCCATAATAGACATGGAATCATGGAAATCTGCCTGATCTTTATGCAGTACAGTTTTAAATACGTATGTGTATCAAATGTGTATGTGATGCCTTACTGTACAGTAAAGCTTGTGAGTCAAAGACTGCTATGCTTTTTGACTGAGTGGCATTTGAAAGCTACTCTTCCATTTCACAACGTCCCTTTTTCTCCCTCACTGGCAAAGTAAAAAAATGTTGACCGATGTTGACTGTCCATTTGAACAAAACTAAATGAAATGGTCTATTGAGTGTGAAGCCATGCTTTACATAAAACAGTTATTTGTAGGGTGTGTGCACTTTGCAGAAGAGCATTTGCTGGGTTTATGGACTTAAATACATTATGCACTAGGACTAGCACTTTACTGAGAGGATCAACATTTTGTTGGAACCCTGTTAAACCATGTTTTCTATGCATACCTCTATAGAGGATGCAGGTCAATTTAAATGTCTAAACCTCTTTCTGCTGTAAGTGCAGGGCTTAGGTTAACTCTAATCAACTCTCAGGAAGTCAATCTTAACCTCTGACTTAATGCCTTTTTTTACATCCCAGCAACATGGACTTTCTCTAGTTGTCTGTTCAGTCGTATAAGCCTCCCTTCCCCCATGTGTCCCCACCCCCACTCATGTGACAGAAAACAGTCTGAATGCTAGCGTGGTTTTTAGCAGCTTGATATGACACAGTTCTTGCTCCCGTTGTCTACTATTCTTGTTAGTGTGTGTGTGTGTGTGTTAGCAAATTACTACCCATGGGTTCTGATGACAACGTTCTGCGTTTTGTCAGTTTCTATAGTAACCGGCCACAGTCAGGTGTGAGGTGGATCTGAGGTTGTATATGTGTAGCCTGGACCAATTTTACTGTTAGTACATAAAGAGGCTGGGAAATAAAACTAGCCTTTTAAAGAATGGAGCTTTAGTGAGTCAGAGTTGGAGCATAACAATTTATCAATAGAGGTGACTTAAAAAAGCCAAAGAAAGAAGGTATCTGAATAGAGGACAGAGAATCACTGGCTGTATTTGCTGAAGTGCGGGTGCCATCTGCCCCGGTGTGTGGCAACAGCAGTAAAATAACCATAACTTCTCGCTTAACAACACCAATGCTTCTGTTTACAAAAGGAAATGAGTAATTTTCTAAAACTGAGGAGTGGATTGATGGGAAGGAGCAAGAGAAGCTGGAGCAGAAAAGGTAAATGACTCATTAAACATTTCCAGTTAGATTCTGCTCAATTATTACTTCCATTACTAATCATTACAGAACCTCCAGGAACCCACAGAGATGCACACCCCATACTGACAGAACCTACATTCTTTGACAGTTACATATATCACATTTCCACATATCACATATGTATCAAATAACTTTCTGCAAGCAAGACTGGGTCTTGTTCTTCTTTTTAGATAATCAATGATCTTAAATTTGGCTTCATATTTGTCACCCTGGTTCTGCTTTGGCAGTTAAGACCAGACTTTAGCGTTATATGGTTCTATAGATCAATAAATGCCATTAAAACAGCAGCAGTCAAGTTGACCAGGGTCATTGTAATCTGTATCAAATCTGTAGTCTGCCAAATTTGAGTTTGTTTGAAATCACTGACAGTGATGGAAATCAACAAGACGCCTATAATTTTTGGAAGCTGGAGTTGAAGGTCACCAAACACTCATCTAAAACAGCTCCTGAGCCTCAATACTGAAGCGCATTGTCATGGTGACGTAGAGAGAAGATTTCAATGAGAGTGTTTTGAGGATACACTTTAATTGCTCTACATCAATGGCCTATCCACTATAATCACTAGTGCGGTTACCATGGGAGTAATTGAGCTAATGCAGCTGCCTCTTATAGTTATGAGGTCATATTGCCTGATAACCTGAGAGGGGATAATGGGGTAAGGGGTGTGTTCATGTGTACACGGTGACCATGGTAACCTTCTCAATGAAGATGAACACCTGGGATGAGGAAGGATATCCAGCATTCACCTAGATACAAACACACACACACACACACATACACAAACAGAAAAAAGATTAGGCGAAAGAGAGAGAGAGAGAGAGATCTCCAAGCAGAAATAAATGGCCATATGGTTAGAGACCCTGGATGTGAACATACTAACATATCAAAGGCCTGCTGCTGTTTACCAGTCAGGTGTGGCAAACAAAAGAAAATTAACTAAATGCAGCATCTCATTGAGTTAAATCAATGGTGGAATTAAAGAGAGATTGTGTTTACATTGATCGTTTGATTAACAATTCACTGTGTATGTGTTTGCATGCAAGAGGGAGAAAAAAAGAAACAGATATTAAATGTCAATAAAACATTGCATAGCATTTCTGTTCTCTTAAATTACCCATAATGCTTTAGAGCAATGGTCAGAAACATACTATTATAATGTTGCACGTTCTTAATTCAATCACTGTGCATATGCAAGTACTACACAAGCTAACTTGACCAGCATTGTTACTCAGTGTCTATGTACCATGGGGGATGAAAGCTATGAGTCACCAATGGCCACTGTCATGTTATTTGTGTTCTGTTATAAAACATTTGCTTTAATTTAATCACAAGGTAGTTAGACAAGCCAGAACTGCAAATTCTTATTAAATGCATAATAAATAAATCATTGCTGTTAAAAATTAGCCAGTGTTCTCATTTAGCATAAGTTCAATCCATCTATTTGTTGTAAAGCTTAAACTAAACGGCTAATTTTACTTTAAAATTCTTACTGCATGGAAAAAAATACACAGGAAAGGAGATGAACGCAGGATTAGCTCTATAATTATCATTCACTGAATCAGTTATGAGCCATGAGATTGAATCTGCCCTCAGCCTCTTAATAATTTGTGTGCTGTGAATGTGAGTGATGTAAAGAATACCTCTGTGTTGAAGATGGACCAGGAATATCAGCCGAACATGAAACATGCGCCTGCAAACATTAAGACAACAATAAAACAAGGGTTAACTTTAAAAAAAAACAAGATACAAGATACAAAATTGATCTTTTTTTAGCAATATAGTGAACAAACACATTACAGGCTGCAGCACTTTGCAGGTAATCATGTTGCTATTGTGTAAACTACGCAGACGCTTGTTTCTCTACCACAAAAAGTCTCTTTGCAGATGGATGGTAAGTGTTTCGAAATGGCCGATGTCTCTCATTTTAAGTTGTGTAAAGGTTTATTGTGGTCTCTTGCCTGAAATTTGATATGTTTTGTGCTAAATTGGCCAGAGGTCAAGACACCTACTGCGAATGTCTGTTATTGTTGTATTATGAAAGAGGTTGGCTGTTTGTACAGATCAAGGGCCGCAAACACCTCTACAAACTGTATGAAGTAAACAAACTTCTAGCTACTCCCACTGAATGACTCAAACCGAACAGTATTGCTGAGTAATTGTGGATGCCAAACGGCCACATTGCTGTCATTCTGTTTTTCCTTCCCTGAATGAAAATGTTTCTTGCTGGAACAGATGCTGTTGACATCTGGATAATGGTGATAAATTTGCCACTTTTCTCTTCCGAGTCACATGGAGTCAAAGTGCAGATTTTTTATCCATTTTTGTTTTTCCTGCTGTTTTCTGATTTGAATTTTATTTGCAGTGTATATGGAATTGTGCAGAACAATAAACATCTCTTTTCTTTCCCTCTGTCTTTTTTATAGATCAGCAAGCAACATCTACAAACAGTAAAAGATCGTTTCCAGGCTTTTTTGAATGGGGAGACTCAGATTGTAGCAGATGAAGCCTTCATCAACGCGGTCCAAAGCTACTATGAGGTTAGAATTCTGGGTATATATTCTCAATGAACCTCTAATAGCTGATCTATGTTTACCAATTATCTATACTTTAAATCTTTGCAAATACACATAGACCAAGCAAACACCAAGTGTCATTAGAAATCACTGTTTCACTCAAATCCGTTGTGCACACAAGTGACAGATGTACCAGATCTCCCAGAATTAAGAATGCTTATGGTGACACTAATCTCAGATCAACTTGTTTGTAGCAATTTGAGATGAAAAGACAGAAACCAACTTTGGCGTGATGTGCAGATACAGAAAGCCTATTTCTATCCCACAGATGGTATAACAACAATGGCAATGAGCTAATAAATCCAAAAGTTTGTCATATAAAGTAGCATAAAAAGTTGGCTGCAAAATGCAGTTTTTTCTTCTTACTTACATAAGATGTTATATCAGTAGACTACAAAAAGCCATTGCATTCAGCACAGGAAAGTTATGGTAGCTGCCATATTGAATATTGACATCACATGTCCAGCTGAGCAGTGATCACATGACAAATGACTCCTGGGTGACAATTATGGCTTCAGTTGCTATCAGTTTGGAAGTTAACATGTTTAAAAATACATGTATTTATTAAAGCAGATTCATTTAGCTTTTATCCAAAGTCACTTACAAATGAGAATTACACACAGGCACCTCCGTTTATCTTCTGAGGACAACCCAAACAGATTCTGTGTCTTTCCCATTAATGTAATGCAGTTTAAAGGAGATTGTTTAGAAATGTTAAGCTGTTTGCCTTATGCTGATTTGATGAACAGAGTAATCCTGTCTGTACATATACTAAATATATACACAAACAGTTGCAAACCAATCTTCTAGACTTTGGAAGTAATCAAGCTAAAAAATTGACTTATTATGATCTTACAAAGCTTTTTCGTAGATTATAAAACTTTGCCTGAGGTAACTGCAAAATAATCTCAAAATAAAACAAACATGAAGCTTTAATAGCATTTAAGGTTATATATTGCCTTTTATGACCCAGAAAAGGCAATCTGGGAATAAATGACAGAAAAGCTAGAGTATTGGTGAGGAGAAGCTTGAACTCAATACGGCTGGTAATTTAATGAGGTGAAACTAATGAGCGAAATGCCTTTGTATTCAGTCACAGCCAAAGCCAGCTTTTTCAATTCAATTAAACGCTGATACTCTTATTGAATTTGTGCTGGATGTTCCCTCCCTGTCAACTCATCTTCCCTGCTTATCCAGGCACGTTAAGGGAATTGTGTCTGTTGGAGGGGGGCAATACGAGAGGTGAACGGTGAGAGAATACAGAAAATTTAAAGCTAAAAAAATGAAAGAACAAAATATAAATAAATAAGGATAAACCTTAGACTCTTCTGTAGATTGTCGGCCAAGCTTTGCTGCCAGATAAATTCACACCAATATTAGCCTATGAATCAGACCTTGATAAGTTCTGTATGACACTGGTATTTAAAACAATGTTTTTTTTTACTGTATTAGTAACCATTTAACAAGGTTGCGCTGTCCTGAATCCAATACTCTTTAAATCAAACATAGAGACAAGCACAGTGTTTTCTACACTTTTTGCAATGGTGTTCCCCTCTAAGTATTAAATATACTGTACTTAAGTCTATTAAGTATAACAGTCTCCTTACCTGGTTCTGCAATGGGACTCTTATAATAATGATTTATAATTCGGGTTGTCGGGTGTGATTTCCCAGGAAACTTCAGGTAGGTTTCATCTGACTTCAACAAACTCAAATAAAGTTAATAAAAACAATGTAATATAAACATAAAGTCAATAAAATAGTGCAATTTTATGTTTTTAACGGAGATGGCGACAGTGGGCAAATGTTACAGGATGCAGCCACGCTACAAATTAAACTTAATAGTGAATAAACCTTTATAATAAATGTAAGGAAAGAACCCACAGCTACATGGTCGTTAAAGGCTGTAATGTTAAATTTGGCCTCATCACAGTTTGTTTTCAATGTAAAATACATCGGTCAGCACACACACCTTCTGAGGGTTACCCACCCCCCAAAATTATCATTAAAAAGCACGTATCATTAATAACCATGTATTGTAAATAATATAACGATGTACGTGAAGTATCGCTATGTCAGTAATAAAACTATACAAACGCAAACAGTGCAAAAATGCGTTTAGGGTTTAGACACATATTGCGCCCCCCCTACCCTGCCTCACAGTGTTTCAGTCCAATACCTGTTTCACTATTACCTGTTCTCACCTGCGCACGTCCGGCGGGAAGTTCGTCAGTAGCTGCAGAGACCCAGTAAGTAATCTGTCAAGGCTGTTTTATTTAACATTAAATGAAGTGTTTATTTTATCAACAAAAGTGATACAAATAATGCTGAGTCATTACAAAATTAGTTATGACAAAACGATGATAATCGATGTGTTTTTTCCTAAATCCGCTATGTTCAAAGCGTTGAAAGCTCTCCCTGTGTCTCTTTATAAATGTTAATGTAACGTTTGTAATGTAAATGTTAATGTAATCTTACCCACCTCGTTTGATAGCTTGTGTTATACCGTAGCTTGTTGGACAGATCTCTACTAACTAACACGACGATAAGATTATGTGTTAGGTTAATATTGTAGATGTACAATTGTGTTGGGTTTTGTTCAATATGATGTTAAAGTAAAGTAAAAGACGTATAATGCCCCAGACGAAGCCTAAAATACTGTGTGGAGGACGCAGGTAACTTAAAACATGACCGCGTGTTAAATATGTTAAACCCGTATTTTAACAACTTACAGTGTTACACAGATAAGAGAAACTGCCTTAAGTCGTTTTTCATTGCACCAAGAAGTTCTCATATTAAAGCAATTTGGCTATAATTAATAATGGGCAATCATCATCATCATCATCATCATCATCATCATTTGGGTGTTCATTACCGTATGTGTCTGCTTTCTGGTTATGACCTTTTTGTTTACTAAAGCATTTATAGCCTTGTTGAAACATTTATACTTGCACAAATTGTATTATTGTAACATCAACTAGTATAATGTTTGTTTCCCACAAAAACATATACTGACCAAATGTACACTTTGAATTCAGTGTATGTTGCTTTGGATTAAAGAGTTGATTAAATACGTACATTTAAATATGTGCAATTTATGCCAATCCCTAGACCTTTTGTTTCGATGCACCCCTTTATTGTCATACTGCTTTGTAAGAGAATGTGACACAATACCTTAACATTATATTTATATTGACCATTATATTGAACTTATTATGGTTAATCACAGGTGTTCCTTAAAAGCGACCGCGTCTCCCGCATGGTCCAAAGCGGTGGATGCTCAGCGAATGACTCCCGTGAGGTCTTCAAGAAGCACATTGAGAAGCGTGTCCGCAGCCTGCCTGAGATCGATGGCTTGAGTAAGGAGACAGTCCTCAGCTCGTGGATGGCCAAGTTTGACACCATTTACAGGGGGGAGGAAGACCCACGAAAACACCAGCAGCGCATGACAGCCAGCGCTGCCTCAGAGCTCATTCTCAGTAAGGACCAACTGTACGAGATGTTCCAGCAGATACTTGGCATTAAGAAGTTTGAGCACCAGCTGCTGTACAATGCTTGTCAGGTGAGCTGAGGACATTTATGCCAGTTTTGCAAATGTTTAAGGATCTGCTACAGCATAGAGTATGATATTTGTGTGTGTGTGTGTGTTTATATATATGTATATATGTATGTTTGTTTTTGTGGGAAACAAACATATATATATGGCCATATAATTATGTGTATATTTATATATTTATATACATACATACATACATACATACATACATACACACACACACACACACACACACACACACACACACACACACGTATATGTATGAATATATATATAATATATAACACACCTTTCAAACTTAATACAGCAGGTTGGAGGAAAAAAGTGACAGTATCTTTTCTTAGAAGGTGTAAGTTTTCAAATCATCCTTCAGTCCTAAGAGGTTTCATTAGAACAGGTTTCATTCATTGTAACAAAAGCTGAAGGGCCATCCACATTGACCTGGCTTTCAATGGAAATCCTGTCCACACAGTACATTCATTTTCAATAAATGTGACAGCTCCCGGTTGATTGATATCATTCGGTGTCAGATTCAGCCCAGGTTTCATGGGATATGAATAGCCCTTGATTGACTTCAGGTGAATTAAATGGTTGGAAAGCAGCCATGCATGAGTTCCTATGAAGGTAAAATAACAAGAATTGTGAATCTGTGCTGTAGGCAGCCAGAAATGTTGTGGAGTGAATGAGAAGAACAGTGGAGTGGTGGTGGTGGCTGTTGATAGAAGTAGAAGCTGTGAGTGGGTTCAAGTACAATAGAGAGAGAGAGAACCACATTTAAAGCTAAAGAGTCACATTCCTTGAGTGTGATTATACTATTGTCTGAATTTAGCTGTTTTGAAAGTGGTTCTGTGGATAAAGCTTATGGTCTGACACTAGCATCTATTTTCACACACAGGGTACAACTAGGCAAATGGCCTGTTAGGGTAAAATGACCTTGTTTTTCTTCCACAAAACTCCAAATAGCAACAAAAACATTCTGTGCTTTGTGTTCCTTGAATGCTTGTTTATCCAGATTCCTTTGTGAAGTTTCTAAAGGGTGATTTTTGAGATAATTGATCTAATATTTAAATTATTGCCCACAGTGTTCAGCTGTACTGGAATTTGGCTAAGAATGGGAAACACCCTTATGCAGACTTTCATAAAGGCTTTTGAAGAATTTCGAGAATTGTGGGATTTGGGCCAGTGGGAAGACAATGGCATGGGATCTGGAGGAGGTGTGAGTGTAGGCGTTCACTATTCATCGGCACGCCACTGTCTGTGTTCACACTGGAGCCAAGCGAGTCGAATTGAGCGTGTGCCATTTCCATTATCTTTCTATTAACATCATGAATCCCACTTTCTGTGTGGAGATAGTAATAACCCAGTAACCGTGGCAACGGTGGACACGCCGGCCGGGTTCTACTTCAACTCAAAACCCAATAGCATCGTGGCCCCGTGGTTACAAATACTGACGCTTTTGTCTCTTTCTATGGCTTCGTCTCTCTGTCATGCTCACGACTGTTTTATTCAGGGGTGCTTAAATCTTTCATTCTTCACAGCAGGTCATTATTTCTGTTTTTCCGCTGGGACTTCCAAGCTCCTTCCTACTTTTAAATTAAATCTTGTTGATAGGCAGAGTCTGTGTTAAACAGCTGTGTGTTGACGGTGTGTACGTGTGTCTATGTGTTTAACAGCATTCTGTATCAGTGCATTGGCTGTCCCATGGGTAGCAGGAGTTTAATCCAATCTATCGACTATTTCCTGAGGGCATTTCAGGAGACCGGCTGTGGATGGCAAGTGACTGACAGCCAATTAAAACAGAGATAGATAGCGCTAGAACACACATCAGTTTATCTCTGACAAACAAGGACCGATGATTCATTTTGGGCCCTGCATCTTTTGAAAGTCCTGGGCATCTGTTGCTTATGAGGTCAATTATGTATAATTATATATGCCTCAATATGGATATGTAGTTGCAGTACACATTGAAAAGGCCCAGGTGGTTAATTAAAGGTGCTGTATGCAATGTTAGCTGTTTCACTAACTTCCGTCAGAGTTAGTCACTGAATTAAACCGCCTCCTCTCTTCGAAACCCTGCCAGAGATGGTTTGAGGAGAAGATGGACCACTTATGGAAAATTATCTGGATAAATCATAGTGCTTAATACAGTGGCTATACAAGTCAAATTTAGTCAAGCTAATTTAACAGAGAGCCAAATGAAATATGGTGACTGTGGCATTTTTTTGTTGCCTGTTTTAAATTTGATAGCCGGTGGGGGAGAGCTGTTTTTTAAAGATTACGCCTGGCTTTTAAAAATAGGTTAGCCAATTTCAGAGACGCTAGCAATAGCACACTAGCTTTAATGGCATAAGATCCCAGTGTACTTTTAGGGTGCTCTTTAAAACCATGTCTTAGCTAATAGGGAATGTTGTCGGAACGTTAATGTTCTTTAAAAGTATATATGTACAATATGTGTATGCACTTTGTGTGAAGCTTGACTTAAGTCTTTTGGTTTCTTAACACCATCGCACCAAATCATTAATGATTGGTGGAGGGTGGGGGCAGTCATAGGTGATGTATCCACCTCACAGAACACAGCAGGCTCCTTCCTAAACTCTGTCAGTCATGACCTGAGTGCCACACTGTCTACCACCAGGAAGGCAGGAGCTCTGACCCATAGAGTCTCATCAAAAGAGCTTTTCTCTTTCCTTCACTCATTCGCTGTTCCTGCAATACATATTAATTACCGAATGCATTTTACCCAGCGGTGATGACTATAACCCAGGGTAATTGGATTTCAGCCATTCGCTTACGATATGCGTCTTAGTGTGGGCGTTTCTATGTGGGAAGCTCATTCAGCTGAATGAGATTTGTCATCCGGGCCTTGCCTTTGGTTAATGAAAGCCCAATTCGATGCAATTAACATGAATAGTAAATACAAGAGGAGCAGCTAGGTGACTTGACCCAGGTGTGTTCTCTCTGAATGATTGCGCTAGTGAATGTAAACCAAGCAAGCGATGGCTCTACTCGTCGCACACATGCACTTTAGCGAATGCCGATCCTGCTTCAATGAATTACACACAGAGGCTCTCTGTGTGTCACCGAAAGTCAACACAGAAATGGCAAAACGACTACAAAGCCTTTTCAAAGGCTTTTCTATAGATGCCGCTTAAATGAACAGAGGCTGGTTGTCTGATGCCGTGAGGACAGCTGTTGCCACTCATTTAATGCTCATCAAAGCTCATTGTGTTATCTGTATTCTCTGAAATGCAGATAACACAATAAGGTTTGAAAGCTGTAGAAATAAATACTATGGTTTTGTCCAGAGTCCAGAATGTGTGCGCAGAGCAAAAATAATCATTGTCACAATCAGTATTTTTGTCTTGAGTTTACTAGAGATGCCAAATTGTGATATAAAGATAGGAAACAAGTTTTCTAAAAGAGAGCTTGTTAAGAAAACTTGGCTTTCTGCCAGATTTTCTACCAGAAAGATACTGATTAAGAAACAGATTCTTTCATAGTCTTGATTTGAAGTTGCAGTGTGGACATGTATGGCTGATGGTCTATATGTATTGGTGCTTCTTGCTTGACAGAAACCACCTCAGCATCCTTTGTATGACCTGAGGCAGTTGTCATGGAGACGACAAACATGCAGGGCTTTTAAATACTCTCTTGCCCATCAGCTGTTCCTCCCATGAATACATTACAGACTGTAATCGTATAACTCCCTCTCTCACACACACAAAAATCACCAGATTTTGCTTATTAAAAACAAAAATATAAAAAAACTCTCTTACAAATGTGAGATTTGGTTGGCCCTCTGTGAAAAAGATTCTTTTTGCCCCAAGGAATCAGTAAATCTTGCCACAGTATCTTTTGTACCAACATGCTGATCCGGCTAATCTGTCAAGGCTAAACAGCCAAGCCTCTAAATTCCTTGGTTTTACATTGTTAAATTCTTGACTCTGATTGGTTGGCACATGTTCAAAGAGTCTTGACTAATGTTCTATAATTTTAACTTTTTAAGGCATATTATAAGGTTTGATAACCACTTCACATTTGCATATCACCACACTGGCTTTGTCTGTTTAGAATCAAAGTACTTCATTCATGACATAACAGAGTAGTTTTAATAAATGCACTTACATTTGGTATCCATGGCATAAACGGAATAGTTGAGTCTGTTTGGTTGAAATATTCAATGAACACTCGGGGCATAACTTGCACTCAGTTACCTGCACTAAAGCTAAGAACGAACATTAAATCTGTAGTTAGAAGCCCGTTTGGAAAGAACCCCTGTTGACTGAAAGTCATTTGCTGTGGCTGGAGGTAGGGAAGGGTCTATTAGGTGAAATGTACTGTAATGACACAATAGAGATGATATTAAAGCCCTTTAGCAGGTTTTATGCACTCGGACACACTTGTACATCTATATTGACCTGCTAGTACATTCTGGCTCCAGGCAAGATTATAGAATTGTGTTAGTCTATAATGATTTTATTAATCTATTAAAAGAATCTTTGTGGGTCCCATAGTTCATTTAAGGAAATCATTTACAGATCTAGTGAATTAGTTGGTCCTATGGGAACCCTGAAGTCTAAGATGTGCGAGTGTGCATGCGTTTATCCATCTGGTTTCTCCCACCCATGTCTGTAGATGGTGTCTCATCTGCATAAAGACAGGTCTGTCTGCTCTCTGTCTCCCTCTCTGTCTCTTAATGAGCTGCCACTCGTGCACTGATTGCAGTGGTAAAGAGTAATTAACTAAGGAGATAGATAGAGATTGTACCGAGCCGTTCTCCTCCCTTCTGTTATCTCTCACCAGCTGAAATCTGTGGCCAGAATAATGGGATTGATTTGGATAGTCGCCATAGCACAGCTACAGTAAATACTTACAATATTAAAAAGTGGCAGGTAGGGATTATATCTGGATTTGTTTTATGAGTTCTGTACGATTATCTTTCTTTCAGAGCATCTAGACTATGGAGTGAAATAAAGATAAACAAGAATAAAGAAATATATTATATTGCAATAATAATAATAGCAAGTGTCAATAAGGCTATATGATCTACATGTACTATTATCCAGTTGATAAATATTACATATATAATTCTGATGCATATATATTCTGATACGTAATACATGCATTTTCTTTTATTGTCATCCTGTACTGCAAATCTATTGACTTAGATGTCAGTTTGGATGACTCTGAAGTAGCATCTAACAGATTAAATGGTGTATTAAAAAGGAGAGTTTTTAGCCTCCTGCACTATCCCGTTCCTCTATAATTGTCTTCATGCACAAATTCATCACATGCATTTTTCATAGGAGGTTGTCAGCCATTTTCCACTCTTTCATCATGGCAGAACCAGGCTAGTCAAGTTCCATTTCCCTTCTACCTTGCTGAGTACCAGCACAGATCACCTATTATCACCCATCCTCTCATTATTGATCAGGAGCAGAGCCCTGGGCCATCAGATCAGTGTTTTTTCCCAAAGCCAGAATAATTTGCTCCGCTGTGACAGATCTCAATCGTGATCTTTTCTCAGCCTTTCATCCTCTGGTGGTTTTCTCGCAGTCTGTACCGGTGATTAAACCTGTGACCATATGACAAAACTCCTCTCCAAAAAGTGGGCTGAAATTGCTGTATTGATTCAAGTCAAATTTTAGTAGTGTTTGCCATTGATTTGTTTTTTCCCCTTGTAGCTATTCTGTAGATTTTTTTTTGCGTGTGTGTGAGAAACTAACAATATTGTGCTAGGATATTTGCTGCCTAGCTGAGGTTACTTAAATTAAATGGTATTTGTTAATTTATGAAAGATTGCAGATGCAGAAATGTTTACATGAAACGCTGCACAACTTTGCTTTCATTTTACAGAACTGTTGTGGGTGTGATGGTGTAACATTGTGTCTTGAAACCAGAAGAACATGAAATCAGATGTCTAGCATTAAAGTTCACCCCCTGCTAGTTTTGTACGCCTCCATCATGCGGTGTTGGACGCTAACCACTGCTACACCTACGCCAATCAGCACTCCACTGAGTTGCCTCCATCCCCAATAGAGCTAACTTCGCCAACCAGGCTAAATATTTAAATACCACAGTTTATAAAGCACTTCTAATCATTCTGAATGCACAGTAGGTCAATTTAGTTTTATCTTCAGAAGAGAGAGGGACAGTGTTGTCTGTTTGCTATCCTGTTGGATTGAAAAAACTGGACAAAAATACTGTAGCAATATTGTGGTGCAGATATTGGCTGACATGTCCGTGGAGGGTGGAGAGAGTGTGTGTGGTTTAAGAGATGGGGGTGGTCTAATTCAGCAGTGGTAGTTAACGGTTGAAAAAGGCTTAAAATAGTTTTTGTGTGAATGTTGTTTTTATGACACTTTTTGGCTCTTATTTTTGTTTCTTTTTTGTTCAGTTTTTGCTCTTCTACACACACACACACACACACACACACACACACACACACACAGGAAACACACGCCAAGCAATCTTTCTGCCTTGACTGTCTTAGATGAGGCACATTAATTAAATTACATGTGTCTTGTGTACGTGAAATCTGATTATCATCAGCCAATGACATCACAGACAGCTCCCTTACTGGGGCATGAAAATCTAAACAAAGTTATAAAGTGTTATGGCACTTATGTCAATAATTTTTTTTTATTCTCTATCTGATCCTCTCACTGTTTCTCAGCAGAAGAAAATCTTTGCATTCCGTCAAAACCTTTGACTTAATAATAGCTGTCAAAAGATATCAAAGATGTCAATGCATTTGGGAGCCACAGTGTTGAGTTTTCAGTCCCATAAGAAACAGTTTATTATTTAAAACGGTAATATACATCTTAAGTGTATTTGTTTTCAAAAACAAAACCTGTATTGAAAGCCTCATTGAGCAGTTAAATGAGCATGGTGGCAGTTTCTCCAGTTAGCAGGTTTGTCAGCAATGTCAACAAAGAAAGAGAGAGGCAGCTGGACCTGAAGCATGGGCGAGAAAGTCTGATTCATGTTTAGCATGGACTGGCTCAGTGTACCAGAGCAGCATGAGGAGAACCCTGCTGTGCTGCTCAGTCTCAGTCAGGAAAGCTAATGCCACTGTTAGCAGGCTTGTGACCGGACTGAGAATGCTATTCAGGGAATATGATTCAGTGTAATTATTCAGAAAAATTTCCAACCTTAGGATTGTCAGTATGTTTCTTTCTCACTCTCTCTTTCTCTGTTTCTCTCTCTAGAAGGTCTAATGTTGATTTGATTTATGAATGAATCAGTTGTTTTAATATTAATGCTTTCAGAAATGTTTAAAAGATCAGATTAGGTTAAGCTCTTTTTTTTAAGGTTTTGGAGAGGCTAGCAATAGCAAGCTAGCTTCAGAGCAGGGTGTGTGCAGGTATGCAAATACATAGTGTGACAGGCGAGTAGGACATCCTCTGATTGGACAAATATTTTTTAGTCCCATGCTTTACACTGAAGATATATACATACATACATATTTAGACCACTTTACCTATGATTGCTATCAGGATGTGAAAAGACTTTCATTTAGCTTCTGGAAAATCACCTAATCTGCATAATATACTTTGATGCCACTATATTTCATGTTGGTACTCGTTAGTTGAATAAATAAGTACACAAAAGGTAATGCACACTCAAGGCAGCTTGCAATTAGGTCTGTAATTTGCTTTATGAAACATTCTAGCAAGATCACAACATTTACTATATACCTTCAGGCAATCAAAAACATTATTGCGAATACTCTTTGTCTAGCAGCACATTATCATTGTGAAACCAACCACCATAGTGTGCTATTTGTGGAGTTTGAGCGCCACAGATGACAGCTGTGGACTTATTTAAGAATTTTTTTAACTGCTCGACTAAAGAAAATTCTTTCTGTGTTTGCCCCTGCCTTCATGAACTACCCATCAAACTTTAGACTATTAAGACTAAACTAAACAGAAAAAGGGACATTTTAAATATTGGATTAACAAACTACATTTACATTTATTCATTTGGCAGATGCTTTTATCCAAAGCGACTTACAGTGAATTGAAGGTACATTTTTTTATCAGGACTTGCCTTCCCCTTGGATCAAACCCACAACCTTTGCTGTGTTAACACAATGCTCTACCAGTTAAGCTAACAGGAAGGCTAACTACCGTGACTCTGGGAGTTATTAGTAGACTCATCAAAGGCACATCTTGTCTATGCAAAAATAATGTAGATAATTAGAACTGTAGAAAAACCGAGAATATTATTGACAATTAGTGGGATACGTCAAATGCCAATATTAACGAGACTTGCTGCTTTCAACAAGTGCCATATCACTACACATGACTCTACAAATCAGATATGAACTAGGATGTGTCAATACATACTGTACAGCAGCATGGCACCTACTGTAAATGCTAATACACCTACTTGCAGGTTCGATTGATACCGGCTTGTTTATAATCCTCCTCCGTGTTGACTTTTGCTGTGCTGTTAGAAATCAGTAGTGTTTTTGTATAGGTAGACTGTTTGTCCTAATGCTTGACTGTTTTTTTTGTGCCTTGGACTGGTCTTGTTATTCTAACATAGTTTGAAGCATTTCATTATAAAAACACCCACATATTGGCACATTATGCATGAGAATGTGTTTACATTTATTTTATGTGTGGGTGAGATTTGTACATGAATGCATATACATGTGTAATGTGTGAGCATGTGTTTTAATCATGTGTGCTTATATGTGCACCTTTGTTGCAAGTGCATTTGTATGTGGGCTTTAATGTGTTTAGGAACCCTATCAAGTCTATAGGTGTTTGTAGCTAGAATTTAATAGTGAATTTAGCCCAGTTAGTGTCAGGAAGGGTGACAGTATGGTCACAGCCTATCCAGATGGCTCTCCACCTAACCTCACAGCTGATTGGCTAGTTCATCCCTGACAGGATCTGAACTCACCAGAACCTGCATGATGGAACCTACACTGCAGATACAGAATATATATAGAATATACCATTTGCTGTTGTTTTTGTATTGTTTCTTTTGGGTAACACTATAAACTGATGGTGCTATGACATGCTATGTTATTTTAGCAACAGGACTCTGTCTAAAGGTCCAGAAGTGACTTATGTTGATGGCAGTATAAGAAAACTTATTTACAGAACATTGTGGTCTGTCCTATTCTTAGCATGAAAGATGCTTTTTCTGGCTGGCTGGTTTTTCACTGTCATGATTATTGGTACACAAACACAGAAGTTATACTGCAGAAATGTTTTGCAACATGAAAAATCTACATGTCCATAAATACAGTATATACACAGCTATCCACATGCATATTTTCCCATATAATATGTTAAACAGGAAGCATTCATTAATCTTGTTTTAGATTAGCGTCAGAATCAGAAGTTCATGCTTCAATTTCTAACCGATTCGGAAGCAGCCTTCCCACAATGACATGATGACAAATGGCTGATGGACTTTGGCCTTTAATCTAATACCAGGCCTGTTAGTGAGATCTAATGAAGGCTTTCTAATGGACAGAACTGTGTGTGAGATGGAAGCTTACAGAAAGCCACAAGCCGCATTAAACATCAAATACAGTTTGGGTGGTGTCTGTTAGGCTAACAAGATGTTGGGTTATATAATATACGGTATAGGTGTATATATATATATATAGTACACAAAACATTTGTGCCATGTTTCAACATAAAACTTTGTGTCCTGTACATAGTTTAATAACAGAAAATAACACAAAGCAGCTGCTGAAATTTGAGTGCCGGGCTGCTGCGCCACCATCTTGTAACATCAATTTATCTTTAAATTGATAAATAGTTCACTATACTACACTATAGTTCACTACATACTATTTACCCCATATTCTACACTATAGTTCACTACATACTATTTACCCACTATTCTACACTCTTACATATTTTATCTGGCACCACTTTATTCTTGCATTTATATCTCATACTTCCTTTGTATTTACATTTTTGTTTATTATGTTTATACGTCTGTGCCTATATATATATATATATACTGTTCATTAGGTTTGTATGTCTCTACCTATTTAGGTTACACATTGTATTGATGTCTTATTTCTTTGTGCTTGCTACCCACTCTGCTTATTGTTTACACTGTTGATTGTATATTCTGTTTATCTGAGGAATTGCTAAACAGTCTTTTATTGTTTATCTTCAAACAATGACCATAAAACTCAGTTTACAAACCAGTCCAGTTTGACAAGTTGCCAACCATGTTGGTTTACATGTTGGTTTATATTGTTTATATAGCTGCTATGCTATATAAACAATATAAATCTATACAATGTATGTATATAAGTCATTGTTTTACTGTTAACGTGACTCATTTATATATAAAGTCTGCCTCATATGAAAATGTATATGTTGCAATATAAGGTTGCGCTATTACTCCTTGCAAGTTTTATTTAAGTGATGTATTATATTTTATCCAGACTTCAGGCTAGTAAAAGAGTTAATTTAAGGATTTGTATTGTTGCTCTATGCTGTACATCATGCCAATGGATTTCTACTGCAACTGGCAAACAAAACCAATATTTAAAACGAGAGCTATATGCTTCAAATGGTGAGTGCTGACTTCCTGTGTGTTTATTACCTTATTCTTTTTGTGACTTAGGTATTAAAGCAAAGCACATACAAATAACATTATCAGCAGCCTCAGTTCATTTTAAGCGAATCCCCTTTTCCATATGGCGTCTCTCACAATATCAATAAAGAATCAATACTGTGTCATGCTTAATAATCGCTTAGGATTAGATGTGAACACTGAACATGGTTTTCCAGCAAATAGCGAGTCATTCTGTACACACCATCTCTTTCAGCATCGATTTCACATATCAGTAATGACTGAATTACAGTTTATGAACAGTGTGTGGTCAACCAATGTTAAATGAACATTAATGTTTTTCTCATAGGAGTCAGCATTGAGAATCCACTGGTGGCTGTGGGAGAGATTTTATATCACACTGGTCCTTTTACGCTGTAGACTTTTGAAGTCAGAGCGTCGTCCATTTCTGATCTATATTGCCCTTTTATGAACATTTAATCCACTGTTCTTCAGACATACGTCTGTTGGTAGAAGCTGACCTTTTCTGCTGAACTAAAACGTTTTCGTATTTTAAATTTGTAATGGTGCAGTTATTCCTCAGTGGGCTAAAAAAAAGCTATTTGAATTGCACTGTATAATGTTTGTCTTCCAGCTGGATAATCCAGACGAACAAGCAGCACAGATCAGAAGAGAGCTGGATGGACGCCTCCAAATGGCCGATCAGTTCACAAAAGTAAGTGTTAGCCACCATCTCAATCAATTAGACATGGAGCTATAGGTTCTCACAGAGTGCAGAGCGTTAGAGAATTTGGTGTAGTTGCTGGAAATGCAGGTTCTTCAAGACTTTATAGCTGTAGTCTGTAACCTATTGTGGTTTAAAATGAACAAAAAACAGTTACTGAGCAAGTGCATAACATATCAGTTATCAATTATCTTCTTACCTGCAAAACTGATTTGCAATTTATAATAAAGATTAATTTAATTTATAATAAAGATTTATATGTTGGGCTGCTGGGCCAAATTTAGCAAGAAATGTCAGTTTGACTTCCACAACATAAAATAATAAATCTAAAGCACCCTGCAAATTTATGTTTCAGACAGAGATGGTGATAAAGAGACAAATGTTATTTGTCTACAGCTTTAAGTGCATCTTAATATAAATGACTGTTCTCACTTCATTTTGTCTTGGACAGGCTGGCAGGTTCCCCAAGTTTGTGTCCAGGGACATGGAGGCCATGTACATCGAGGAGCTAAAGTCATCAGTAAACCTTCTGATGGCCAACCTTGAGAGCATGCCGGTGTCTAAGGGGGGAGAGTTCAAACTGCAAAAGCTCAAGAGAGGCCACAACACCTCCATCATTGACATGGGCCAGGAAGATGAGAACCAGCTCTCCAAGTCGGATGTGGTTCTGTCGTTTACCCTGGAGGTATTTGCTCCTTTTAATGTTCTTGGTTTCGGGGGAACAGTGGCTCCTGACTCTGGATTGAAATGTTTAAATGTACATCACATTTTTAAAAAATGAAAATCTAAAAATCTTGACCTTCTAAAGCGAATCTTTTTTGCCTCAACGCTGAACTTTCCAAAATACCATGTCTCACTGCCTACGCTTAAAAAAAATTCAAGATTCTAAGCACACAAATCAAATGCAAATTCAGCGTCGATCAGCTGCTTTTCAATGACCCCTTTTTGTAGGTAGCGATTGAAATTGATTTGATCATCACTTCCGAACAGTGTCCTTCTGATGAAATAATTGAATCTGTGATGGTCTTGACATTCATCATCAGCTTGACGTAGGATTTCAGTGTTTCCTTTTATCAGGTGGAAATTTAATCTTCACAGCTATTCCTTTGAAAACCTCATTACAACATGTTGCATAGTGCTAGAAATATTACAAATGACAAAACCATGTAGGTGCATTGGCATCATATTAGTGTTTGCTTTGCACAACAAATGGAAAATGTGCCCTTCTGTTTATTATGTATTAGTTGAAAAGAAAATGGAATAATTCTGAATGTGTGAGGTCTAGATTAGTCTGTGTCTGTCTCTCTGTCTGTCTGTCTGTCTCTCTGTCTGTCTGTCTCTGTGTGCCTGTGTGTCTGTGTGTGGGCACACACAGCACAAACCACAAAGAAATCCCTCTGTGGCAGTGTCAGGCTGCTATAAAACCAGCTTTAATCAAGTGACAGTATCTGAGAGGTGTATTCCCTGCAGAAGAGAGCAATGAAACCATGTGATGTATGTCGTGTTAACAGCCTGTTCTCTTTCACTGATACCTTTGTGATGATAGCTTTATCTCCCATCGCCTCGTATGTGGCTGTGGATGAATGAACACATCAGTAGTGGATTTAACTTATTCCTCGCCTTATAATTGACGCCTCAAGTACTAAATACAAACCCCCCACCTTATAGGTTTTGGTATTATTGGTATTATAAGTTCAGCATTATGGGCAGTAACATTCTTTAAACGTTTGGTGTGATATATTCTATGTTCTTTATTTTGTTTGTCATGCAGGTGGTGATTATGGAGGTACAGGGTCTGAAGTCTTTAGCACCAAACCGGATTGTTTACTGCACCATGGAGGTGGAAGGGGGGCAGAAACTTCAGACCGACCAGGCAGAGGCTTCCAAGCCAACGTAGGTCACAAATTAAAACTGGGGTAGTACATTTTGGCGAGGCTAGCAATAGCAAACTAGCTAGTATTTATCCAAAATACATGAATGTTTGACAGGCAAATAGGACCAAATGCAATGATTGGACGGACATTTTATGGACCTGCGCTTTCCACAAAAGACAAATGTGCATAAATATATTTGGACCACTTTATTTAGTGATTGCTGTCAAGAAAAGACTTTTAATCATCATAACAAAGAATGACTGCTCTGCCTTTAGCACCCCACACAAGCAAAAATGACATACTATTTTTAATATAACACATATATATAACACAAGTTATAACACAAGCACCATGTTTGAATCTGTCAGTGTTGTATCGAGGCCTGAAGGCTGCTGTATGCAGTGAATCATTCACAGACTAATGAGATCAGTAAATATTCTACACTAATATGTCATGGTTTGATTGTTTTTTTTTTTTTTGATGGATTCGGGGCACATTCCCACTGTACCATTCAAGAGCCATTCAGAGCTGAAAGAAAATAATCTCAAATCCAATCAAACGCTGTTTGCTTGAGCCGTGTGTATGCTGTTTAGCTCATTACATGATCAGTAAATCTTATTGTGTAGACAGTAAGCTCATTCTGTTTGTGCTGAGATGTAACAATGATGGAGTAACAGTTCTGGGCACGTAAGCAACGGTTATGAACATCATGTGGTGTTCAAATTTCTTAACAAAAAAATGTTAATTTGCGTGTGAGGAAGTGGTTCAGAGGCTAGAGAATGTTGAAACCGTGGTACACACAAACACACACACACTCACATACACACACAATTGTGTAAATGGGGACACTCCACATTCCTCTGTTTTTTTACGACATAACCTATAAACTATATAACCTGACCTTTAACCGTAACAAAACCTTCTGCATTTTTACATCAAAAAATCTTTACTGTATTTGTTGGGTTTGCTGTCTTTTGGGTAGAAATGTGTCACACACACACACACACACTTTTAAACAGTTTTGATTTAGTTTGTAAATAAAGATGTCAATCTGCTCAACACAGCTGATGTCACATAACATGCCTTTAAATTTAACCTGGATGCCACTGGGGTCATATCAGGTTTTACAACTACAGTCATAAAGGATAGGAAAAAAAAATCACAGTGTATAATGCACACACACACACCCACACACACACACACAAACAAACACTCATATCCACTCTCTCCCTACTGCATTTATATATACTCACTTGCCCGGATCAACTAACACTCACATACACACAAGCACATACACTCGCACACATTTCTCCTGGGCTTGCTGTAATGCTAAAAGCCTGCCGGTCTCGGGGGTAGAGCTGTGTGAAGGATGCCTGAGAGATACTCTTGAATGATGGGAAACTGCTGGTAGACACGCTGGGCTGTAGCCGTTTGATCAGACACCTCGAGACTGTCAGTATTGATTCCAACACATCTCCTTAATTAAAGCGCATGTACCATTGTGAGCGTTTGTGTGAGAAACAAGGAAACAGTGAAGACAGGAGAATAAAGGCTTGGGTTGTACACCTCAGGTTTAAAGGGCTGCAGAGATCTGTCCTGAGGTCTCTTTTGTTTGGGAAAATGCAAACTGATGAATGGGGAGTGAATGATTGAGAAAAAGTCGGTCAGATTGGTGCTGTTTTTGGCTCCAATCATCTTGTTGAATGTGTTTTTCAGGCAGAAGGTTTTAAAAACATGGTGACTGAATGCTGCTGTGACCACAGCCCCCGACACCCCTTTCCCTCGTCACTGTCTGTTGAGCCAGACAAAAAAAAACTAAATTACAGGGTTGTTGTCAGTAGGTCATTTATCAAACTCTGCATTTGTTGGAGGAAAAATAGAACTTCTAACATCAGCTCAAGACTGAAAGAACAAGTTCCAAAATAAAACCTTTTTTGTTGTAAAAAAGGCGGCCGTCAGTTTGTGGTAATTTTGTCCAATTATTTACAAAAAAACAACATGATGCGAAAGGGGAGCACAGTGACTCAATGGGTAGCACTGCTGTACAGGGGAAAGGTCCCTGGTTCAAGTTCTGGATGACTGGGGTCTGTTTCTGTATGTAGTTTTTCTCTGTTTCCTCCAGATACATCATTCAGTTTTCCCCAACAGTCCAAAGACATGCTGATGAGGTTACATTGTATTTTTTAAATCTGCTCATTGGTGTAAGTGTGAATGTGATGGCCCAGCTAACAATTTTAAATTATTTTTGTCTTATAAAACGTTCCACTAACTACTTGCAAGAATGTTTTTGATAAGACATTTATTTTAGAGAACGCTAGCTAACATTCTAAGAACATTCCATGTTAACTAGATGGCCACCTGTCCAGAGTGTTTTTCCGCCTTGGGCTCGGGATAATCTGCATAAGCTCTAGTATTCCCAGCAACCCCACATATAGGCTGCAGCAGTATAGAGAATGAATGAATGGAAGCATTTAATCAGGCCCTTGGCCCCTACATACGTTCTACAGTAAAGAATTGGAGCAATTCAAGCTTGAAGCGCCACCTATTACAATTCATGTTTTACTGACAGTCCACAGTCAGCCCAAACCCAGCTGCTACTACATGCCTGACCAAACCACACATACTGAGAGCTGCCAGCACTCTTACAATGAGTCTGCAGCCAATCACGCTGGGCGCCTGTGTTCAGAGACAGACAGACAGCACAGATTAATCTGATTAAACGGCGTTTCATGTCATCAATTAGATTAGATTTAATCAATACATTGAAAGCAATACAAGCCTCATCTGATTGAAAAACAAGGCTTGCTATATATGTGACCAGTCATGGCTCCGCTGTGTTGTATACAGTGTTACAGTATACAAGCTCATGGATTATGTAACTCACAGAACTATGCTGAAGAGTGTTTTATTGTCTGCTGCATGTGTTGTGATATAGATTAGTGTGAGGTTAGCAGAGGTTCACTTGCAGCTGGCTGCAGACAGGCCATGTTTTACAAGTTATTGAATAGTTGAATGTGTGTGTGGTTTTTATTGTGTTGTACAAGAACACAAAGAATTCAATGACATATGCACAACAATGTAAGAAAGGTTTATAAATTTAAAGCTAAAAATGTACTTAATGATACATTTGTTTCCATTAAACAATGTGAAGCAACATTTGTAACCCCCAAAAAGTTATAAATTGTTAAAAAGTTGTATCAACATTAGAAAAATGTTTTTTAGCGTTTCATTTGTCACGTTTGAGCCTCTAGATTAAACCGTAAAGTGTCGTTCAGACACACCGTTATCTACGTTCTCATTAGGCCTCATGTTAAATAGATGGGAGTGTAAACTCCTCTACTGCCACCTACAGGCCGTGTCAACACCAGCAACACACGCTTCATTGCAGACAGAAATTCATTTACATGCAAATAAATACAAACATATGGTTCAATCTGTGGCAACACTGATGTGGCAACCGATGACATTTTGCAGCATATATTTGTCCAATAAAATCCACTTTCTAAATCATCTAAGAATTTGATTTATATTTTTTTCTGACAAATGTTTATTATAAAATGCCTGATATATTTAGAATACAGATATAAAAGGTTATTTAAACAGTTTGCGTTTGGCAATAGTATGTAAGTCACTTATGTAAATGATTGTCTTAACTTGCTGGAACTATGTGTGAGAAACAGACCCAGTCACTAAATGTCTTTGATGTGAGTTCAGTATGTTCCTTTTTTTCTCTTTGCAAATGGTCACATCATGATGACTCATAGAGCAAATGAGAGGAAACCAGTGTGTTTTTGTGAAGGAGAACCAGACCCACATGGACCGTAATAACGGGTTTAATAGTGTTCTGAAACACTCTCAGTGTGTAGCAGAACAAGTTTCTTTTGTTCTCTCTCTCTCTCTCTCTCACACACACTCACTCTCTCTCACACACACACACACACACACACACACGTACAGCTTGTGATCATTTAAAACTGGCAGTATCATCAAACAGCTGTTCAGCACCAGGCTGCAGATCTGTTTGTTGACATTATAATGACGATACATTCATTTGTGTTTGTTATAGTAATTTGACCATAGTCATACCCCTAAAGGAAACCTTAAAATGTTACTGCATTTATACTGTATTTCTATATAATGTTTACTTATCGTGTCCACAAAAGAGATGGCATTGATTTAGAAGAATATATCATCTGACACAAGCAGCTGCTGAACTTAAACAGTTCACAGTTCACATGCTGTGCCCAGTGGCTGTAGCCTTCAAGCACACAGCAAGTATATATATTTTATTATTATTGATAGCACGTTTGCTAGCAGGACTTATTACTTCCAAAGAGTCTGTTATAATGCCGTTAGCCAAAAATACATCAGTCATCTCCCTTGAGATACTGATGTAAAGGAACAATTTGAACTCCACTGTATACAGACACATATACACAAACCTACATACAGATATGGTCCATGTACCCTTAGCCTCACCCCAGGCATTCTAGAGGGAGCGAGGCTCAGAGGGGGTTGCCATGGAGACCCGTTTACTGCGCTCCGTTCCCCCAGTGCACTGTGGCCAGATGATTGCCCCCCTCATCTCAAGGGATCACATACACACCAGCAAACACACACGCTTACCCACACACACAAACAACACAAACATCATAAATACTTTCATGTACACACACTTACAACAGAACACACGGGTCAGCACGCATCACACACATGCTTAAACACACACAGTCTATTGTCACACGAGCACAGCAACAAATCTAAAAATAACAGCTGTCCTGTTTGTTTAGCCTTTCTGCTCAAATACAGACTGGGTGATCCATTTAGATTTCTTTATAAGTGGCTTTTTGTGATTGTATTGATTAAGAAAGTAGACTGAATACATGAAATAAGGAGAATGAATTAGAACATTGTTCTAACATTGTTCAAAAACAAGGTGTGGTTGCAAGCCAGATTCAAACCTAAATTTCCAGGATAAGCATGATGGCCTGTGAGGTAATGCATACTCAAGAATGCATTATAGAAATATTTGACATATAGGCCAATATAGTTGCCCTACAGTGCAGGCACTTGCACTGCCTCATGATTAGAGGTGCTAAATATTGTTTTAGATGTTTTCTTTTATATTAATATGAAGGTAAACGCAATACCTGGTAAACAGTCTTGAATCTAACTGTTGTGTTAAATCTTTACTCACTCTCTCTTTCTGTTTAGTTGGGGGACTCAAGGAGACTTCACCACCACTCACCCTCTTCCAGCAGTTAAAGTGAAACTTTTTACTGAGAGTACAGGAGTCCTGGCACTGGAGGACAAAGAGCTGGGACGGGTCAGCGCGCACACACACACACACACGCACACACGCTGACTCGCACAGCTGAGCTCAGTTCTGCCATCAGGAGGTGATCTGCACTAATATGATTTTGCAAAGCTCTCCAAAATGAGCAGCCCCCCCATGTGTGTAGCTGTTATAATAGATTGATCCACTGCTGAGTCAATGAACCATAGATCTGCTCTGTTCCTCTCTCTCTTTCTCTCTCTCTCACTATCACTGACTCTCTCTAACGTTAAACAATAGGCCCGCACTGATATGAGAACCAAAAGATAAGGGGCTGATGTCAGCTCTCATGGAAATGATAGATGACTTCAAAGTGTAGTGAGAGAGGAAAAATGGGATTTGATGAACAGCACTGGTGGGGATGAATGTTACCGGAAAGCTGCAGTGTCCCACTTTTCCATATTTGAGTTGGATACTGTATGCAATATATACAGTAAGGTCCAAAAGACAAAGGAAATGCTGCTATTTTGCATTTTTATCACAAATTACATTACTGGAACCTTTGCTGAGAAACTTGCGTGTTACAGGAATTTGTGCAAAAAAAATTTTTTGCCTTTTGCAAAAAATTGTCATGGTTAAGGTAAGGTCTCAAATACTACTTCTAGATTATACTTTTTTATTTAATATTTTATAAAAGTTATGAAAATGTTTAATTTTTAAATTAGATTGATGTTGTATTAGACAATTGGTCCCCACTGCAAACAGATATTTACTTTAGTTTCTTTTACTTTTTAGTTTCTGTTTAAAACATAGCACATATTTTTTTCCTTACAGACAATCATAGAAATAAGTTAAAAAATATATCTGGGAAAACAAAGTCTGTATCTGTGAATCTGTGTTTACAGGTTGTATTACACCCAACACCTAACAGCCCCAAACAGTGTGAGCTCCATAAGATGTCTGTTGCCAAAGGTTGCCCCGATGACCTGAAGATCAAATTAGCTGTCCGTATGGACAAGCCACAGAACATGAAACACTGTGGGTAAGCAACAACATGTGTGATTTACACTGTTCACCCTGTTGAGATTTGCTTTGTTTAAACCATGACTAAATGTAAAGTCACTTGTAGACTGTAAAATCCACTTTTAAACAGATAAGATACATTGTGTTGTACTAACACATCAATTCGTGTAATTGGTGAAGTGTAGTGTACACATTATGTGTGATGTGAGGAGTATTCAGGTCTGACTGTATTGCAGTCTTATGGCTCCATCTAGTGGACAGTCACTCATTCATTTTAACTGCAGGCTTGTAGTGAACCTTGAAATGTATAAATTGCATCATTTGTATAATGATATACTTTAATTTGTATAATGATATATATGCTGTATATTTAAACACTTGCATAGTATTTCTTGCTAGCTTTCAAATAGGCTTTGGGGCTGTTTTAATATTAGTGCAATAATATAAAAGATGTTTACTGTTGTTGTGGAAGCTATATGTATGCTATGAGTTAATATGTTTTGTAACTTAGTTTTGCATGAACGTGTGCAGCAGAAACATCGTTAGTCAAACTTATAAAAACTTGTATATTGACTCTACTTTCAGCTCATTCATATTTGAAACCATTAGGTGGCAGTAAGCTTACATCTAAAAATTCCACATCGGATACTTTGGTTGTCTTTAAAATCTCTAGTTGCCGAGGCATAACTCATTATTTATAATTATTTCTGTAACTCACATTTTTCTGTATTAAAAACATATTGCTACATATTTAGCAGTGGGTAACAAAAACAAAAGTTTTTGTATAGCTTTTTGTATTGCAAAAGTATTGCTTTTTCAATCCTTTAATTTAGTGGCATTATTTCAGGGCAATTTTACTTTATCCTTAAATATTTAAATACCTTTTTGTTATATTACTAGATTAGTAGTATTACTATACTAAATTAATGGTTGTCAGCTAGTATAATATTTGATTATTATTATTATTATTATTGATGCTATTAATATTACAGTTCAGTTAGGGAATAAGGAATATTTTGTCTTTTGTTCTAGTATGTGATTTCCAAGCTAATTTTTAAAAACATGAATATCTTTTTTTAAAAAAATCAAAATTTTGTAGTTTTCATAAATATGCAAAATTATATTATATATTTTATGTACATTATACTGTGATTAACAATCAGAGACATCAGCAGTAGTTGCCYATTATCACTCAAATGAAGAGAAACACATCCAGCATGTCATATCTCGACACTGTGATGCAACACCTGCGCTGTGTCTGTTCACAGATACCTTTGGGCCATTGGGAAAAACCTGTGGAAGAGATGGAAGAAGAGATTCTTTGTCTTGGTGCAGGTATGTGCTTTGTCACCTCAGTGTCACGTCTAATGGAGGCTGTTTCCTCCCCTACTGATTCATATTTTTCATCAAGCGCTGTGCATTTCCATTTGCATTGTGCGCGTCAAAATCGCTTGAATGAAGTACATTAGATTCCCTGCTTTTTTGCCATCGAGCGCTACGGCTGCGTGTCAGGTACTTCGATGGAGCCCTTTTTATTCCTGTCCCCTTTGTGTGAGCTTCAGTCATCTCATCTGTGGTGGATTGTAACATGTCTGAGAGCTAAAAGTTGACAGGCGGCCTGACTTAGTAAAGGACCGGCACTCGCAGCTAAAAGAGCCCACATCACACGCCCACCAGTCGCTCGCAGCTACAGCAAGTGACAAACAAAAGTCAATACACTGACATTATTTATTTACCTTAGCGTTCGTCTGCCTGCGTGTTTGTGTGCATGCGAGCGAAAAACATTTCGCCGTGCCCTGTTTGTGTTTTGGAATGTCAGTGTGGGTACGAAAATATGCCAGAATGCGCTTTTTGTGTTTCAGCTGTTTTGTTTTTTCTTTTGTTTGTTTGATTGGATGGCTTCACACTTTTGTATTTATTTGTTTGTTTTTTCCTGCAGTTGTTCTTGTGTTAAATCCTGTGTAAGTATTTACACAAATGTCAACACGCTTCCATCTGTTTCTAACCTGGTCTCGTGAACGTTAGCCCTAAGATCCTTAAACTCTAGAATACAAGGCATCTACTTGAATGTTTTTTGTGTCACTAAACAAAATATATTGTATGACACATACTTCAAACAAATACATTTTCATTATTAACCCAACCTTGTGCCTTAATAAACCTGTATGATTTTATTTTTGCGTAAAACATGAAGGGAGGAATTATTTGTGGGTGTCGGGTTAACCTATTTTTATAATATAGAACATTCTTACAGTCACCATTTTAGAGATATGTGCATCTGAGTCTATATTAAATGAATGGCATTTGATTGACACTCAGAACGATTCTATGTAAACGGTCCTGCGTTTAATGTGGGGTTTGTGTTACAGGGTGGGTGTGAGTTCACTGTTGCATTATTCATACATAATTACCACACCATGTAAACCATTTAGTGCTCCTGTTTGATCATGTAACATCGGTGACCCAGTTTCATTCCATTAGTTTTATTGTATTTCTTCACTTTAGCTTGTGTATAAATAAGGCAGTGCTGAGATCTTCTCTACAAACCACCAGTTCTTGTATTTGGTGCCTCTAAGCGCTCATGCCGCTCTCTGGCTAAATTGGAAGCATAAGGCCCAGCATTATGATTCAAAGTGAAGTCTAATTATTTTACGGTCGGTAGGCGATGTGACAAAACAGCGGGCAGACGCTCTGTGCTTTCTTCTTTTTCTTTTTTCCACTCATCTCATCTGCGTCGCTCTGGCTCAAGCGCTCGGTCTTACGCATCTGAATATGGTAATGTGGCGGAGTGACCCGGAGGGGTTTCGGGGCGGTGCGCGGTGCCCCTATCTGGCATTCGGCTTCATATTTACGCCGTTGCATCCAGCCAATACCGCTTATCGATTTTCACTAGCGCGTCCCTCTTTTTCTGTCCACGATGCGATTTGCTGAGCATCGACAATAACAAGGTTATTTAAAAGAGCAAAAGCATGCAGGGGTAATCAGAGAGCAAAGTCATTTAAAATCCTTTAACTGTCGGTTTGACAGCGGGTCAATGGCCCCACCAGCTACACGGGAGCGAACGCTCCATCATACATCGTCTCTAGCTTCTGACAGGCCCAAACTTTAGCGCCTGAGTGTTAGAAAGAGGGTTGATGGAAGAGAGTGTGTGTGTAAGTGGGGGGTGCGTGCCCCAGTGCTGTCCCGAAGGCACCTGGGTGCCACCAAGCCAGATTGGGGCCCCGGAGCCAGCCCAAGTGCCCGTCACACACATGACATTGAATTTATCATGTCACTCGAAGACGCAGCTCTCCGCAGAGTGAGAGAGGGCTGCCACTTTCAGCAGAGGTGACGGAGGCACTGGATTGGTGTAACGCTGCGGACGGAGCCGTGCTATGACGGAGGAAGGGTTGACAGGAGTGTGTGTGTGTGCGATGTGTGAGAGTGTGTGTGTGTATTGTGCACGAATGACTGGCACCTAGCTGTACGACTGGCATCCGGACTGACAGTGTGTCGTTCCACTCTTCTGACAGTCCTGTTTGATTGACAGGACAAAACCCAAGCCCAAACCCGCCCCGTCAGTGAACAAGACGGCCTCCCTCTGAGATGCTACAAGCACCCTTATTTTGAACCCTAAATCTAGCCTGTAGTGGACAAAGTGGACATTCTGTTTGTGTCTGTGATAAGACACAATACATATCCAAAAATGTTTAAATAAAATCTACAAATGCAAACATGTTTACACATGATTAGGATGTATGATGGAAATTATGATGGAACTGTTTATCTACTATGGCAAGGACTCTGCATTGACTGTGTTTGTGTGTGTGTGTGTGTGTGTGTGTGTGTGTGTGTGTGTGTGTGTGTGTGTGTGTGTGTGTGTTATCTCAATATTATCTCTAGGTGAGCCAGTATACCTTTGCCATGTGTAGCTACAGAGAGAAGAAAGCAGAACCTGTTGAACTTCTCCAACTGGACGGATACACTGTGGATTACACCGACCCTCAGCCAGGTCACTGCAGCCAATCAGAATGCCATAACCTATGACATCACAGAGTTTATTAACTTTCTTTATATTGCAATCTAACGCCTACCTATAGAATCGCTGTACTGACCTGCACAGAGGTATCTGTTAGACCAGTAGGTGGCATGTGTTTATATAGTCTAAACACATTTAGATTCAGGGAATAGGTGATTCATTTCATTAGTATTAAATAAACACAGGTAATTAACTAGTTAAGCTTAATTGTCTTTTTAATCTGAATCCTGCATTACTGAAAACATTATGCATGCTAGTTATAAAACCAAGAAATAAAGTGTCTGAGGAATTAAAAAAGGTGAAGAATGAAGCATTTTATGTCGCTTGACAATTTGATGCATGTTTCGCATTGGTTTGTTTTTTACTGGTGAAGTACTGACTGTACTGAGGTACTGAAAATACATTCATCAGCCATGACAAAATCACCTCAGTTATAATATAATATATGCTGTAAAAAAAGTACATTGCTATAAAAATATCAGAATAATATATTATTTTAAAGGACTGAATTAACCTGAATACAAGTTATTTAAACAAAATTGCTAATACTTTGCAATGGTTCCATTTTAACATTAGTGTGTAAAACAAGTGTTGTGAATTAACAACAAACAGTATTTTAAACTGCATTTATTGATTATGCTAATGATAATTTAACAACTTCCATTGCTAATGCTAACGTATACCATCATATTGTAAAGTTGTTAGAAAGTACTTTGTTTATTTTTATTGTGTTTAAAATACAAATGAGTGAATCTTTCAACTGCAGGTCTGGATGGCGGTCGGACATTTTTCAACGCTGTGAAGGAGGGAGATACTGTGATATTTGCCAGCGATGACGAGCAGGACAGAATCCTGTGGGTTCAGGCAATGTATCGGGCCACGGGCCAGTCCCACAAACCCGTCCCCCCGACCCAGGTGCAGAAACTCAACGCAAAAGGAGGGACGGCACCACAGCTTGACGCTCCCATCTCTCAGTTCTGTAAGTGTGGAATGCTTCTATTGGAGTGATCAACTCCCGCTGATGCAGTCACACACTCAGGGCTAGAGCTGCATTAATAATCACACTGATTAGTGTTTAATATATGATGTGGCATCTTGCCATGCTATAGAGTAAATACATTTCTACTGCAAACAACACATGACTCTTTTAACTCCCTGTTGCCCATTATTCTCCAGTGAAAGTTAACGTACACCTCCTCGTACACGGCAACGTACACCTCCTGACCACAGTAACTAAAACTCTCACTCGTTTCCATTTTATCGCTTATTTCTGGCAGAAATCTATTGTCTTGCATTCCTTTAATGTTTCCCTTTTTGTCCCAATTATACTATTTTTACATTTTTGCTTTCTTTTCTCTCTCTCTTTCTTTCGATCCTCCCTTAATCATCCCACGCTTCCCCTCCCCTTTTCATTATTGTTTCTGTCTGTATGAATAAGTGTATCAATCCTTCTTTTCACAAGCTTTGCTTACTGTACTTTGTGTGAGGCTATAGTCTCTCTTTCTTTCTGCTCCATAAGAGTCTTTATGTCACTCTGGTTTGTTCCCTCTTACCCTGCTCTCTTATAGCCGGACTGAGGGGTAAGTGCTTTCCTGTAGCAGGCACAGATCAGATAAGCCGCTCTGGATTATCTGACAAAAGCAATGTGCTATTTGCTAACCCTCTTCACGTTACCCACCTCTCTGCGACACTTCCTTCTCAATCTCCCTCTGTTTCATGTACCTAGGTTTGAATTAGTTTTGTTTATATAACACTAGGTTGCATGTCAAATTTACTTTATGGATGTTGCGCCCTAGTTGCATACTTGCCTTCTCTCAGCGTTGCTTTATCGAGGTCAAACACTGCTGACACAAACAAAAGAGCATTTTTACATGTGAAAAATCAAATCCATCTGTTTTCTTCAAGGTGGTTTGTGGCTGAATAAAATCCTCAGCAGTTGCCTTTATTTAGCAATAGAGAACTCGAACCAAATGGAGAATTTGGTAAATGATATAATTATAGTGATTCTCGCAATTGTAGTTGTTGATTTATTGTGCTAAATGAATTCTACGAAACCACTGGCGTGTTCTGCACCCCTCAGCAGCTGGTAATTACAATGTTAAGGGTGGCATGCTATGAATAAAACAGTGTATCAGCACTCTGATTATTTCTGGAAGCTATCAGTGGAATGTTACCAAATAACTACTTGCTGGTTCACACCAGCTTCCCTCATCCTTTGAAAGTCGTGCCACTGGTGTTTATTGTTTTTTCTTTAACCTTACCACAATGTCAAATTAAATTGTTGTGGTTGCAGTTTTAAACGTGTGGATTAAGATGCACTCACAAACAGCCAGCTTACAAGATTTATTCTTGTTGTTAAAGCAGTGGACCCGTATTTTCAGTAACGTAATACAATCATAAAAATACAAGAAATCATTTGTCCTTGTTTATTGGTATTGAAACGAGAGTTGGCAAATATGTAGCTGGGTGATAGAACACATCAACAGATGATGTCACACAGTGTTTATTTATCATAGTCTCTGGTAAACACTAAATTGGTTAAAACCTATTTCACACACACATACAGGGCCACACATATAGTAACCCTTTTAATGTCTTAGTATATTTGTTTTGTGTGTTTTCCTATAGAGCTACTAACATTTTAGACTAACAGGTCTTTTTCTAATCTTTGGGGTAATGCTGAAATTCCTGCCACTGTCTGTTTTATTTTAGAGCCAATTTCTTGCACAGGTATATGAAATGTAGGGAGGTGATCTTTGAGACCACTGGGGTCTTGTCAACTTGCAAATCAGCATGAATGATTTAATGGCTTAATAAATGTCACAGGCGTAAAGCAGTTTACAGTCAGTATTAAACAAAAATGTGGAATCTTGGTTGTACTGACAAATGGCAATATTGTCACAATTAATAGTGATATTATTGTAATGATGGTGATTATTATTATTTTTAGTGAAAACAGTGATTGATTTTTCATGTCAGCTAGAATCATGCCATTTCTAATTCAGTGTGATAAGAACGGAAATAGTATTGGAAAGAGTGGCTCACATACTCGCAGACTTGTCTGCAGGCCTGATGAGGGCGGCCATATTGTTGGAAACAGACTTCAAGTGCAGGTTAAATTAGAAACCTCTTAATAAAGTACATCTCTGCTGGCACTCCTTTATTCCTCCCTCTTCCCCTTTATCTCCCTCTGTCTGTCCATCCCTCACTCAAAGAGAATTGCCCGTCCTGTCACATGGCCCCCTCAGCTCTTGTCGGCCCAGGGCCGTATCGCAGACTCCCAATCCGTCCATTGTGCATGACGCACACACAGAACAAATAAACTGGGCACTAAATAGCCCCAAATGCTGTGCGCTTTGGACTCTCCAAGAGAGAAGATCTATAAATGAAGAGTATCCATCAATCAGTGTCATTTCTCCTCTGCCCTGCTCGGACAGGGCCGACTAATGTCATTGTGTGTTATTGTCCAGAGATCTCCTCTTTTCCAATGTCAAGGAGACATGACAAGCTCATATTAAGACATAGGAGAGCGACACAATGTCACCTTATTGACTTGTGGGTGATTTCACCCAAGATTTGCTTGTGTTCGGATCTCTTACTGCCAGAGAAAAACACACACAAGGCAGATGGCGTTTTCTAAGTTGTGTAAGAACATTAATAATTATAGCATGCGGTATGATAAAATATGATATTGTGTAAAAATCTCCACAGCACATTATTATAACTTTCAAAAATGTTCTGTAATGTTTAACAGACAAGTAATTCAAACCCATTACAGTATAAATACAGTATAGTCAAAAAGTGTAAAAACTGCTTCTATTTTAAATTTTTCTCATTGATGTAAACATCATTAAAATTATATTATTAGCATTACAATTTGAGCACAAAGTTGAATTAAAACATATACATGAATTTTAAAACGTTTCAGAAAGGTATGTCCTCTGTTTAGTTGAATGACAGCATGCGCTTGAGCTGGCATAGACTTGAAGCCTGATGATCCATGTTATCCCAGCATGATGTTCAAACATCTTATGTGCTTCAGTGGAAGTAAATCCTTTTGGGCAAAGAAGTGGACATTGTCAATGTCACAAACTGGTTTAGTAACCTAGAAATCATGCAGAGTCCTAAATTCTTCTTCTTTTGTCTTTTTTACTTCTAGGTTGAAATGAGATTTCAAATTCCACCATTTAAGTTTTTATGCATGGAAATGTATTATTAGGTTTCATAATGCATATAACTATTTTTTCTACCTTTGCAGATATGTTAGGCTGTATAATTTAAATATTCTTATTCTAAGAATATTAAAATGTCTTAACATTTTTAAGTTTGCACCTTTAATGAAACGTGTAATTGATAGACTTTATAGCCAGATATTGACACCCATCATTTGTATTGTACAATTAAAATACCTGCTCCTCTATTACACAAATAAACAATTAAAGTAAATGTAAAAGCACAGACGCTCTGGAGGAGGTCTGGTGAGTGGCTCAGTCATACAGTACATCTCTAAAGCTGTGGCTGAAACAGGGCATTAGAATAAGAATGGCTCCTGACCAGTGGCAGGATTAAGGAACAGCCCTGCTTATTTGGGCAGGACCAGATGTAATACCCAAGCTTACTGACTGCAGAGGAAAGTGAAAATGTGTTGTTGAATTTATTTAGTCCCTTTAACAGACAATGGCTGACAGGGGTAGGGGGGCTCCGCGGCTGGTTCACTCCCAGTACAGGGTTTAGAGGCGCTGGGTTTCTTTAATTAGGGTTGCCCTGAGGGGGGGCAGAGGCCTGCGGACAGAGCAATGAATAGGGAGGGAGGGAAAAGTGTGAGCGTGGGGTCGTTGTTTGATTAGCAAGGCCAGACCGAGACGCTGGCTCAGACAGATCTCACAGGATTACCAAGCCAAATAAACCTATTCATTCTAATACATACATTGAAATATAATGGAACAATACAAGTCTCACATATACTTTGAGACTTTGCAGCCGAATAAAAGAAGCTACATAGACTATGTCACCTGTTTGTTAAATTACTTAAAAATAGTGTAAAATATATTAAAATATAGTATAAAAAAATTGTAGTCAGTATAATTTTATACTGATAGTATAAATCCTAGTATGGGATGTATTATACAAAACCACTATTTGTTAAGGTTTCAAAAGTATTATAAAGTCTCACATTTTTATTATTTGTATCAGATGTTTAGATGCATTCATTCACTCAAGAGACTCTTCTATATGGTTGTATGGGTTTATGTTGTCAAATGTTTTGTTTGCTCTTTTTATTCCGATACATAAAGTAAATTGTAAAAATGCAAACACAGCATGTAAATGTTTATCATTTAATTGAGAACTTCCGCTGAATATACTGTTATGCAAGTTGACAAAGACATTAATTATGCCTCAGTAGTTCTGTGCACAGGTGAATATGGCTCAGGTGAGAGATCATAGGTGGGCTCCTTTGATTTTGATGTGTATGTTTTTTTAAAGCCTCTTTCTCTCTCTATACATTTACATACATACACACACACACACATACACACACACAGATGCAGACCGAGCACAGAAACATGGAATGGATGAGTTCATCTCCGCTAACCCCTGCAATTTCAACCATGCCTCAATGTTTGAGATGGTTCAGCGTTTGACACTGGACCACAGACTCAATGACTCCTACTCCTGCCTGGTGAGTGAGTTTACATTCACTTCTGTTCATTCAGGACCAAAGCTGTGTCTTATTGATGTTATTATGTATTATATAAACCCTGTTCACACTACAACTACAGCTGTGTTTCACTTCAGTTTGATTTCAGAGCTTTCTACATTGAAAATGTTTCCGATTGTGTGTCTCAGGGTTGGTTCAGTCCAGGTCAGGTGTTTGTTTTAGACGAGTACTGTGCCCGGTATGGAGTGCGGGGGTGCCACAGACACCTGTGCTACCTGAACGACCTGCTAGAGAGGGCCGAGAAAGGATCCATGATCGACCCCACGCTTCTGCACTACAGCTTTGCCTTCTGTGCCTCTCACGTACACGGCAACAGGTACGAATGACCTCCTCTTGACCCCCTTTCACACTTTTCTCTTAACATCTAATTCATTCATTGCATTTCACGTTTGTTCTCCAGTCATTTATAACTCCAATGTTCTCTCTCTGCCATTCGTCCCAAACACACACCTGAAGTTCGTCATGTTCTCCTCCACCTACAATCACTCCATCCCTCTTCTCTGTTCTCCCTTTTTATCTATCCATACATCCACTGTCCACACATGGGCAGAAACCGAGGTACAGTAAGACAAATGGCTACAAACAGGCTCCTTCTCCTCAGTGTCTCATACAGTGCAAACCTCCATAATTTCTCCTTGGGCTTAATTGCTAGTCACGGGTTAAAATGCCTCTTTCCCAGAATCCCACTGTAGTTTCCTCAGTGCTCTACTAGGAGCCCAAGTTGCCTCATTACTCGACTCACAGGCGTTTTTAAAGCAGTAGTTCTTAGTACCAGTTCTGGGGACCCACAGCACTGCATGTTTTAGATGTCTCCCTTATTTAACACACCTGATTTAAATCATTAGCTCATTAGCAGAACTCTTCACAGTCTGGTGAGTTAGACACACAATATGCAGATTTTACGTTTTATGTTAGAATTTACATTTTTGTTCAACAATTTCTGTTAGAATTAGAATTTCATTTTACATTTAATAATATAATATTATACTTATAACGCGTAAAACGTAACACTTATATTATAAGTGTTATATGTAACACTCATAATAACACTTACGCTTCTAATATAATAAGTGTAATAATATAAATGTATATAAGTTAATGGTATACTAATTTTGTTGATAACATATGTAACATATGTCTAATTTATTAAATCTTTAACAGGTCATTTTATATCACTATTTGTAATGTATATATATCTAGGGCTCAATGTATAAAGTCTCATTGGAGCACATATGCAGTTTGAGAGCTTTAGTGTCTATGAGTAATTAAACTTCAAACCTGTAGAACTAAATTAAATTTCTTGATTTCCTCAATGTGTGTCTGATTCTAGTCCGCTGTAGGCTATTCACCTCCACTCATCGCTGTCTCACCCTGCATGTCTCATCACATTCCTGCCTGGTCTGTGAAATCTGTTATTTCTGAATGCCTTTGTCTTTTCATTCAGCTTTAACTCGTGTCTCTCTGAATCTTTAGTTTCCTTATTTATTTTCTTTGTTGTTTGCATGACTCATTGTTGTTTTCTCTTTTTTTATCTGTCACTTTCTGTTCACCCTCATGCCATTTCCTGATAAACTCTGTGTATGTACGTGTGTGATATGAAGCCAAGGAGTGACCGGGCTTCTAAAATGGCCCGTGTCAGAGAGCGACCTGCTCAGTGCCCTGTTTCCCTCCCCCCCTGAGCCCTTGACCCCCTCTAAGAAAGAGAACAAAATCATGGATGTCTGGAGAAAAAGGGACTCTAAGTCGCAGGTGGTCACAGGCCCCAGAAGGTGAGGATGTAAACGTGGCCCATTCTTTTAAGCTCCGCCCCCAAGACATAAAACTGAGGAATAAAGTGAGGCAAAGTGACAAATGCATTATAACATTCTTGTGTATAAAATCAAATTTTTGTGATTTAAATTCTTAGTCCTACTTTTATTTGCAAGGTGCAAAATAGGTTGCTGTATATGCTTTATTGTGTTTGAATGTATAGTATGTTTGAATGTATGTACAGTATATGTGAGAGAAAAAATGAAGAAAAGGGTGAGTGAGATAGAGAACAGAATGTGATAGACGTGTGTTGGTTCAGTGGGAACCATGCAGGGTGGAGCGAGCGAAAGAGAGAGCGAGAGCAAAAGGGAAAGAGCGAATGAGAGAGACTGTAGCTGGAGGTCAAGGGTTGACAGGTTGACAGGTCATCGCTCTTTCTCACCATCTCCCTTTCCAAAGTAAGCGTGTAGGGCTGCTCTCCAGCCTGTACGCTTGTGCCAAAACCTCACGTCCAGCCAGTCACACTCTCTTTATAACTGACATGGCCCTCAGTCTGCACCTTGTGGCATTATGGTCCTGTTCCAATATGATTGAGCCAAATAATCCACAAGTGCTACAGATGGTGACTGTGGATCTCTGTTGTAGTTTGACATGATACTACAGCATCATTTAAACATATCTAAATGAACATGTTCCAATCTCATAATTAGAGATATGATGTCATGTTGTGTTGCTTTGTAATCACCATTTTCCTTAACTGTAGTAACTTTAATCTGTCCGTCTGCAAGACAATTGAATTTTTGTGCATAAATTTGATGTAGTCTCTCAATTGAATTAAACTTTAAACAGCATGCATAATACATTTTTAAATTCATTTGCAAAATGCTCTTTCATGTGTTTTTGGTGAAGCGTGTCACACGACAGGAAAGTTAGCTTTTTAACTTTTCCACAGTATTGATAGATTAACACATTAACAAGGTACTTTGAAATATATGCTGTTTCTCAAGTTCCTGCTAGTTCCGTCTTTTATCCATCAGTGCTGTTGTGACACGCAGAAACAACAGAAACACACTCACAGCCGACGTATGTCACCTGCACGCAGTTTAACACACAAACACGCACACACGCCCATGCGGAATGTGACTAAAGGGCCCGGCTCCTTATCGTTTGTGACATGGCAGACTGAAGGAGAGCTGTGAGCAGAGTGTATGTGACAGTGGAGGCGCGGCTAGGCGTGACAGCGGTTTGAGGACCAGGAGACATGACACGCTCCTCGTCAGGCCGCTCCTCGTGTCAGCATGGCACATGCTGAAGGACAGCCGGGAAAAGAGGTGGGGGGGGCAGGGATTGCAGGGGGAAACGGCTGTCACACCAGACGGGGGTCCACTGCCCGATGAGGGGGTTTGGGGGGTGGTTAGGGTTAGAGCAGGGTCGCCCCTTTATGGTCATAAAAATACCAGAAAAGTACAGCTGGTTTAGATCTAGTGAGAGGTTGTTTGAGACACAGAGACAGCAAGGTGTAGATGGTCTGAATGATGCAAGGTCACCACGATTAGATGATGACAGGTCACCACGATTAGATGCATGATCATGCAAGATTCATCATAAAAAGTGCTTTAAAAAATGTTCAACAAATGTTTTAAAGACCTTCAGTTTGCATTTGAAGTGCAAATGCACCAATTTAATGTACACACAAATGTCATTTTCTCACCAAATGGCAGAGCACATCACAAACAGAAACAGGAAGTGATGAATCTGACATGGTAATTTGGCTAATTCTTTAAAAAGCTTAGGAGTGGCACTGGATGTATCAGGTGAACGGTTTCCCACAATGCCTTGCTCTCTGTTATGAAGTCACAATAAGAAACCTGCGAGTGTGTGTGTGTGAATGTTTATGTGGTGAGAGGTTGAAACCCTGTGTGCTGAAAGCAGGGGGCTGTGGTAATCCTTGCCAGGGTTTTTGTATTGTGGAGGACTCTTTATATGACTGTGGACAGGGGGGTCTGAATCAGGTCCTTCCAAAAAGCCTTGCCTGAGGAGGTGAACACGCACACACACACACTCACACACACTTACTTGGGGACATTCCATACACTTCTATTGTTTTTATACACAGCTAGTTTTTATAACACCACAACCCAACCCAAACTCTAACCATAGACCTAACGCAAACCTATTTTAGATGCTGACTACATGGCATGTCTATATACTGTATATGCCCGTTTCTTCATTGTATGTTAAATAACTATTTCTATCATATCAACAGCATGAATGAGTTTAAAAGTCTATTTTAAACCAAATTCTTCCCGCGGCAAGTTATTTGTAAAAAGCGCTGACCTGACTTAGTGAACAGTTTAATGAATTCACTCAGAGTATTTATACACTTGAACACTCATGCATATGCAAATACACCCAAACAAAGAACTAGGGCTTCTTCGGAAGATAAAAATAGTGTCTTATTGTCACCACTTTTCCTATAGTAATAATATATCTGCTTAATTAAAGAGAAATGAGAAAGAGCACTTTCTCACTAACACATACCTTTCGTGTCTCAACTGCACAGTTAAATGAAAACCGCAGCTGTAAGTGAAAAAGTATTTATAGTTCTATTATAATGTGTCTGACCCGTTTGTGGTGCCTTTATGAGACTCGTGTTCGAATTTGTGACCTGTGTTACTGTAACAGCAGAGGCATTCGTGTGTGTGTGTGTGTGTGTGTGTGTGTGTGTGTTGCCTCAGGCCTGATGGAATTGGTACCGTCACAGTAGAAGAAAAGGAACGTTTCGAGGAGATCAAAGAACGTCTGCGTGTGCTGCTCGAGAACCAGATTACACACTTCAGGTACGTCACTCATTTTGAGATACATGGTTCTCTGTTTGGTTCTAGCTTGGCCCTGATTAAGACCTGCTGGGCCAATATGTATATATACTTAATAGCCCTGAATATAAAGACATTTTAAATAATAAAATCTATGAGTTCCTGCATGTAGAATCTTTGGCTGGGTTTACAAGGAAAAATCCACTTATTGTTGTTAAGATATAATATTGGTATGTGAGGTAATTAAGTATTGTAAGTATATTTAAGTATTCAATTTTAATTTTCACCTTTGTTGAATGAATTTAAAAATCTAAATGTAGTATTGCATGAATTCTGTTTTATTTATTTAAAGCATTTAAATAGGAACTTGCGTCTTTTTTCAAATAGTTTTTATTAAACAAAGTTTCTATTAAACTGTCCTCTGAAGGTATTGCTTTCCATTTGGACGTCCTGAAGGTGCGCTAAAAGCCACGCTGTCGCTACTTGAGAGGGTGTGTTGATGTTTTTATTTGTAGTTTAATACTATGTATTGTAAGTATAATAGAATTTTATACTGTTACGCAATATGATTAATGCAAGTCTACTTCAGTTTTACTTCAGTCTTATAGTTTTCAGTACACAGCATACAACATTCAGCTACAATATACAATGTTCAATTACACTGACTGGAAATCCACAATTGACTAGACAAATGTATGTATGTTTTATTGTACAGGTGCTGATGAAGGACATTGTTACACCTGTCCCTCAGGACGAGGTGAAGGCTGTCATTCGTAAATGTCTGGAACAGGCAGCTTTAGTTAATTACCAGCGTCTGTCAGAATATGCCAAGGTGGAAGGTATGAAATATTTTCTTCTCTTGCACAACCGCTGTTGAAGTACTTGACATATTTCTGTCATGGAGACGGTGCTTGACAACAGTGATGCTCAACTCAACAGCGTTCCTCTTTACCAGAAATGTCACTGAAGCTAGTTGTGTTATTATAATTATTTAAAGAATAGAACTGCTTAATAAATCCATTGTTAATTATTAGTGGGTTAATGTTTTTTTGTAAGTGGTAACGCTTTAAAACGTTCTGTGCTAAACGTTTTATACGTCTTCACATTTGAATAAAATAGATAAATTGTTGGAGAAAAACATGGCAGATAAAATTTAGTTTCTTGTTACTATTATGATAAGTGAAAATAGAATAATCATAATAGAATTAATGAGTCTAAGTAATATAATTCTTTATTTAAAAAGAAAATATTAATGTTTATATGACGCCATTCTAGCCTTTAGATCTCTTGCCTACCATTTGAATAGCCTTTGGTCCAGGTTTGCTTTGGTTTTGTTTCGTTTGGTCTGAATCTGGTTCTAAAAGTGTGTAAGTAAAAATGCATTCAATTCCCTCTCTCAGATCCTGGCCTCTGTGCCGCTCTGCTCTGCTCAATGGTTTCCTGCCGCCCTCTACAAATTTGTGCCTCCTTCCTGTTGTTCAGCTTTTAGGTGTAGAACTACTATACAGCGACAAATATTTTCTTTTCCAGCTTCTTAATGCCTTTCCAATGACCCCGCTTCATATCTTTAATGCAGAATCACAGCCGTTTTACTAGCGTCCTTGTGTCTTTCTCTTTCTATCTCTGCTCTTTCCTCTGTGCTTTCTGTTTATTGGCTTAACTTTTTATTTGGAGCCCTCTCTTGTTAAGCCGGTTGAAGAAGCCAATATACAGTGCAAAGCTGGGGTTGCCCACTCAAGCAACACATTTTGGTTGAGTTGAGTGAGACAGTTTTTTTCATAGACATGGACAGCAAAACTATGCATATTTGTTTTGATGTCAATTAACGGCCATCTTGTTTGTGTACTGAACACGTTTTATTTTTGTACAGAATTTGTCTGGAATTCAGATCTTCAGAGTCCATGTCCATGAGAAAATCTTGCTGGGCACTGCAGATACTGAAGGAAAAGCCCTTAGTATCTGTTAACCAGATGATGTGTGTGTTGTTCCCTTTTGACTTTTTGATTGCAGACCGGCAAACTGAATATGATCTTTTACTAACCCAAACTAACCAGTAATTTTGCTTTGCGACACACTGTCAAAACCCTTTCCAGACACCAACTCTAACAGTTAAACTATGGAACCTTTTACAAAATAAATGACTTTTAGTAGAAAACACATGTAAATGTGTACCTGAATGACAACTAACAAGCCTTCCAGAAATGCAGTATTGCACAGTATTATATTCTGGACTGTAAATTTGAGATGCATTTTGTGCCAAAACCTTAGGTTTACTGTGAATTTAAGAAACAAGAAACTACAAGAAGAAATTACAATAAGATAAATTGCAATTAAAAGGTATAATTTACAGTACAAAGTACAACAGAATTAAATATGATATAATTAGGCTTTTAGCAGACTCATCACTTATTGGTTCCCTAATATTTTCTTTCAGTATAAGTTTAACGTATAAGTATAAGTTGTAAAATAAGACAGTATAAGTCTTATTTTACAACCACACCAGGCTGATCACTAGCTAAAGGTCATTTCCACCGCTCAGGTCACTTTTGCACAGTATAGATCAGGTGACCAAACAAGAACCTTAGTGCACATGCAAGCGTTGTGCTTTTCTTTCACCTCTGACCCCGTGCTCTTGCATGCCCCAATCCTCTTTTATAGGGAAAAAGAGAGAAATGTATGAGCATCCTGTCTTCTGTTTGGCGTCACAAGTGATGGATTTAACCATTCGTGAGTACTCTCCTCATACGGAGCCGCTCCATCACTTCCGCCACACCTTTTCTTTCGTATCTCATCTCCGCATACAGCTGCACACACAAGCATATTCACAAACGGTTATTCCTTCACACCTTAACAGTGACCGACACCATCCACCGTGCCTGCCTGCGGTATGCTTGCCTTTTTCTTTAAATGTGTTGCCGTCTGTTGGGTTGTGTGATTGAGTCACAGTTTTTTCCTCATGCTTTAATCAGATTGTTCCGTCTCGCTGCGTGTGACAGCTTATAAATGTGCCTTTTGTTTTCTGCTTATTTGGTTTGTTGTCGACTTGAATGCATTTTTACTTTGCTTTTGTGTCCCCACCTTGGTTCTTTTATCGATGTGTCGTAGGTATACAGCACTGATCAAGTGCAGCGTGCACTTTTGTAAACCTTAAACAAGCTAATTAAAGTAAAACAACGATCAAAACAGGGATTTTTATTGAAGAACATTTTTGTCTGTTGTCCACTATTGTCTGTTGTTCACTCCAATAGCTTTTCACTGTGTCTGTTTTTCTGTGTATGAATCGATTCTGTCTGGGGTCAAAGTTTGTTTCAAACATGTTTGTGACATTTCAACCTAAAGCAACAACTCTTTTAGGGTTTTTTCACCGATCTGTTGTTAAATGATGATCCACAGGTCTTCGGTATCACATTAGACAGCTCCACAAAATGCCTCTTTCTCATTCTTTCTTACTTTCTCTTTTCTTCACAGTGTCAGAACCAGACGCAGCATGATACTGCTCCTAATGCGCTTGTTAGCCCCGACCACATTCAAAACTCATCAGACCTAAATTCCACCTGTCGCAAATTCAAGAGAGCTGATTGGCTGTGATTTATTATAGATTGCATCCTGCCACGCCCATTTTCATTTTCCGTGCGGATGGGCAGATTTGTCACTGATGGAATCATGTCATGTTTGGTCAGGACACATAGTTTCTCTCTTCTGTTTCCCCTGTGCTTTCACATGTAAGACAATGAAACCTGACTCTTTCTTCCTCTTCTCTTTCCTTCTCTCTTCCCATTTCTTCTTCTTCCTTTTCCTTTCTTTCTTCCTTTTTAGTAGAGAAAGCTCAGAAGGATCAGAAGGATCCAGGTGATCTTTTGTCTGACTTATTGTAAAAACAGCCCCATCCCTCCCCGACTCAGCAACACATAACCAGCTCATAACATTCCCATGGCAAAGTCAATAGTGATTCCAGGGGAATGTTATGCTAATGTTGCCTAGAATCTATCATGCATTGCATCTGAATGAAGATGCATTCTTCCATAAGATGGTAAGAGGTGGACCTTTTCCAGCCTATGGAACATAAAGAGAGAGTATTACTTTAATTCCTTCGAAACGTGATTAAACTACTAATACCATGTAGCAGATTCTGTAATGTTATTGTAATTAAAGTAAAACTCTCTCTGTGCCAAGTGTGTGATTGAGAATAAACTCTATTGTGTTAAACAGCAATAATGATTGTTCAGGATTTTATTCTGTTCGTATCGTATTGCTGATTTAGCACTTGGAGTAAAAGATGATCACATGACTATCATTGTTACTGATGTTAACAATAGCTTTGATATTCATGATGAGCATAATGTGATGGTTTCTGAAACCTTGACAAAACAGAATCAGTCAAAATAATACATATTAGTTACAGTTAATGTTTAGACAGCTGGTTTAATAGGTTTGGAAACCGTTCATTTTAGCAAGCCTAAATATCTTGAATTATGCAAATCAGGCATTTCAAATTTCTTAAAATAAAATGTAAAGTTTATTTGACACGCATGAATTCAAAGATCAGAATGTTGGTGAAATCAGTAGTTACTGAAATGCCTGATTTTGTACTACATGACATTTGCTCCACAGTAGCTTTTACAAACGTTGCATAGACAGTAGCCCTTTAAATGACATTTAGTACAGAAACAGAGGGTGATTTAAATATAATAATAAGGTCAGAGGTTAACTTACAATCAGGGAGTGTGTTTTTTGTGATTTGTGAGGAAACACTTTTGAATATAAGGGGTGTAACTCTACAAACTGATTTTGTTTGGATGTTTATCACAAAGCAAACAATTTTGCTTCCTGGTTCATCTGTCTTTGTGTTCCTCCATTAAAGTGCCACATTTACCAGTCAAATACCCAGCTAACAATTGTAGGTTGTACAAACTTTTCCATGTTTCCATTAAGTAACAGAAAAGTTAAAAATGGTATTTGAAAGTTTTGTTAGATGTTGCATTAATATTATTGCTTCGTTATAAGAGTTTTATCTTGAACATTTATTCTGTTTTAAAAACATTCCACTAACAACATTAACAATAATGTTTATACACAGATATACATGATACTTTTAGGAAACATTAGCCAATGTTGTGTGAATGTTCCTTGTTAGCTGGGTAAAGGTGCTTAGTAAGGCCTCTATTCTATGTAAACTATTCTATGACAGATGTTTGTTTACCATTAGTTTCAGCTAAGCAGTTTTCCCTATAATTCAAACACTGCATCCAGACACCCTCTCAGCCAGTGCCCAATCATTTGACTTATGACCAATATGTATCCTTGTACCATACAGCCATTAATGTCTCTTTGATACAATTTCATCTGCAGCCAGCAGCCAGACACATTAACCATTAGCCTCACATTTTATGTACTGTGTACCCATCACTCAATAGATCAGAGAACAACCGTTTACTTATGTATTTATAAACGTAGCTCTTTAATTTCATGCTCTTCATTATAGATACTAAGGAGAGTCTTTATGTAATTTCTACTGTCAGTTTTTATAAGGTCAGATAGCAGGTTAGTTTTTTTAATATATGTTTATATAGAACTTTTACAAAGTGACAGAAACAGGAAAGGAAAAAAAAATACCATGAATTCCTGCATGTGCCGAACATTATGCATGATGACTATAACATATCTTTTGTTTTCTGTATTCGTTTTTTTCCCTCAGTTCTTTGGTTTGACTCATTGCTGTTTATTGACTCATTATGGTTCATGTCTACAAAAGCTAGTGTTGACAGAGTGTGAAGACTATGTGAACCCTCATTAAGTCTTTAACTAAGACAGCAGAGTTGATATATGCACAAGCTAATTTGTGGTTCATTAAGTCACCTTTTTTTCCCAGAGATCACATCTATGAAATTCAAATTAACATTTTATACTTAATTTTGAACTTCACCCATCCTTATCACCTTTGTAATTGGAATTTTTTTAATCTAAAATCATATACTTTTATAGCAAATACAAAGTGATATTCTTTGAAAAACACTGAATAAAGTTAAATTATTTACTGAAATTGTTATAAAATCTGCATGCAATATATTAAAATAGTCTGCATAGAAGACTTATATACACATTTATACAGTTTCTAAATTGAAATGCAGTCGAATTGCATAAAAAATGGAATCACCTTAAGACAGGTTGAGGTCGAGTGTGGCATGTTTGTGTGTCCGTATTAATTGTTTCACCTTTGTGCCTCAGAAAATGTAGGGCGCTTAGTCACGCCTGCCAAAAAGCTGGAGGACACGCTGCGACTAGCGGAGCTGGTCATTGAGGTTCTTCAGCAGAACGAGGAACATCACGCAGAGGTGAGTGTGTTAAGACATACTTCATACTTCAGCGTACAGAAGCATGAAGGAAAGTTTACATTAAATTTTACAGTAAAGTTTACAGTCAAATAAATAAACTGATGGATTAATAAGACCCTTAGAATTTAAAATGATGTACTTTCTATTGTAAAAAACAAACAAAATTTGCAACTACTGAACAACAGGTTTTACTGTTTCAGTAACATTTATTTGTTCTATGAACACAGAAAATTGGCATTGCTAGCACTAGACTCTACCAGTTGAGCTACAGGAAGCATTCAGAGAAGCTATCATCCTTTTACATGCAGCAGTAGATTATGTGTGTGTTCTGTGTTTTTAAATTCTGTGCTTCACAGGCTACAGGTCCAGATACAGGAGGTCAGGCGGTACAGTATTTTCACTATGTTAATCAGTGCCTCAGCCTGCTCTTGCATGCCAGCCTCATGATCTGGCCTACCCTGGAACAGGCATTACATGGGCATAACAAACCAGGAGTCAGGCACTGACAGAGTCTGGGCTGATACGAGTTCAGTTTGGTTCATTCTGAAGCGAGTGAGTGAGCGACAGATAAATAGACAGACAGACAGATAAATAAATAAATAGACAGACAGAATGATAATAGACAGACAGATAGGTATATAGATAGAGCGACTGTTGAGTGAGTGAGTGCCAGACAGAAAAATAAATAAACAGATAGATATTTAACTTCAGAATTGGCTGAACTGAAATTATCATCATACAGCATGAGTACAATGGATGAAAAGACTAATTAAGTGTTCTCCTGTAAAATAATAAAACATACATCTATTTATTTGGTCTATTTTAACATTTACTAAAGCATTAAGCACATGCACAGCCATCATTAATAAACACCAGATGCATATATGCATGGAGTTGTTTGCGATATTTTACATAGTTAGGTATACATCATGCTAGAAATTGTGTTTAAATATATACATGTTTAAATATAAACATGTACAACATAATTGATTCAATTTGTTGTTGGTGTTGAATGAATTGATGCCATTTTCATATAATCAGGGACAATTTCAATTCAGTATCATTGAGTGAAGAAAAAAGATTTTCTATTCCTAATAATAATTATTTCCTTTTCATCTTTTCGATCAAGGTTCACTGTCAGTCATTCCTTTATTAACTCATAATTGTTTTCCCTGAAGCAAGTTTAACTGTGACGCTATTATGATGATCAACATCGATATCAAAATAAAGATCAAATAACTCACTGTTTTTTATTACTTGTTTGTTGGCTGGAAAAAACGTTGGACAGGGTAAAGAGGTATGTAGACTCTAGAGCCCCCCCTCCATGTGCATGTCACAAAGCCCCCGCACCATGGATGGAGGGACCTCCACTTCTCCACCCTTTTTAATTTGTCTCCCCTGCCAACCCATCTCTGCCTGGACACCCCATCCCTCCCCTGGTCAACCGTCCCTGTGGAGCGTTGAGCAAGCGGCTTGTTTTCCACAAGCACGAGGGGGACCAGTGCTTCACCTGTAGAAGCAAACCCCACCAAACCTCACTGAAAATGAGACTGATCTCATTTTCACCCTTGCGCAACCCCAATAAACTCCAAACTCTCCTCCGTTTTGTTGTTTCTGGCTTGGTTTGGTTTGCTAGCTTCACTAACCAGCTCTTACTACAAATATTTAAACCTTATCACAAACCTATCAGGAGAGATGTTGCCAGAATGATAATCTTTTACAGGATTGTTTGAGTGGTCAGTGACAACAGCATGGCTTTTAAGGAGAGGAACCCATGATCTACATTAACTTCATTTGTTTAACATCTTTTGCCGGGGCGTGTTTACAGGCCAGATGTGCTAAACACAGCAGGACAGTTGGAACAACAGCAGATGGATCAGCAGCTGCCACACGGAAGCAAATATTTGTTCAGTTGCAATTGAGTGTTAATATAATTCACTCAACAGAGAAATTAAACCGATGATTGGGATCACGCTGCTAATCGATGCTGCTGTTGTATGCTGGGAATTTTTCTGTTACAAATTCCCATGCATGGAACATTCTCATATGGAAAATGAATGGAAAAATTCATAAATATGCACATATAATAGAATGTGTGTGTTCATACAGTTTGAATTAGAGTTCGGCTATTTGCTTTTAGAGATAGTGGCATGGGAGTTTCACTGCATGAAATTAACTCATGACACTCCACAGATAAAGTCATTACATTCACTGCAACAGAATGTGTGTGTGTAAAACTCAAAGCTGTTCATGGTCCACAGAGACCACAGTGTGATTTTAATAATGCGCTAACTTTTATGAACCAACACTGAAGGCTGTATTAGATCTGTGGACTGCCATGCCATTGAATATTTTAAGTTCTGAAGCTCAAGGCATGTCTTTGTCACGTGACTCATTTTGTGTTCGATTTTCTGTTTTTCTGGGTCCCGTGTCGTCTCCATCTCTCTCACTGCAGGCATTTGCGTGGTGGTCCGATCTGATGGTTGAACATGCTGAGACGTTTCTCTCCCTCTATGCTGTGGACATGGATGCAGCGTTGGAGGTCCAGCCTCCAGACAGCTGGGACAGCTTCCCCCTCTTTCAACTTCTCAATGACTTCCTGCGCATAGACTGTGAGCATTTTACAATCTTTTTTCGGTTTTGCACCAGTCTGTTGCTTCACTGTTAATATGTTAGCTTTTATACTATAAATAACTGATCAAATATATATATATTATATTATATATATATATATATTTGATCAGTTATTTTGATTGTATTCTCTTCTATGTTGAGTAAAATGTTGGAATATGTTTTTTGCCTCAAATCATGAATTGTTTATAATATTTATCATCACTTACAAATAAATTTTGTAATTGAAAGTTGTGACTTATATATTCCAAATATTTAGTCATGTCGCATGCGTACACTAATGCATGCAGTTCAGCAAAGCAGGGACCTAGCAAACCATATAGAATAATTAAGGGCCAAAGAGTAAAACCTGCGGGGGGTCAGTCCGACACATTGACTGTAAAGAGTTTGCTTAAAGCCTTATCACGTCTCTAATGAACTGAAGTCAATGGGGTGCTGTCCATGGTGCTAACGCCGCATTGCCAAGGGCAACACAGTTCACTAATTATCCTAGTAGCATTCTTTGCGCAGCTTGACAGGTTGTTGTCTGGTAACCTATTCTTGATTTTGAATTGTTTGTTTTTTTTGCAGTGAGAGCTAGAACTATAGAAAAGGAGAGAGAGAGAAAAAACCAATATAAAATATGCACGATAAATAATATAATATGAAAATAAACATTTGTGTGTGTGTATATACACTGTATATACTACATTGTGTGTGTGTTTATGTGACTGTCACATATGTGTGTGTGTGTGTGTGTGTGTGTGTACACCAGCTTTCACACCAGTTAGACCCCCACAAACACGCACATACTATTGACACATCCCTGGTTCTCCCAACACAAGCAAATACAAATAAACTACAGCCTACAGCATGCGCTACATCTGTGAAACGGGACATTCAGCATAGAAGGTCACTATCATCCTCTGCCTGTAGCATTGGGTTAGGCATCAAATAGCCTTAACACCAGACAGGCGCTAAAACAGAAGCCATTCATGCTGCTAATGAGGTCTAAAACAGAGGAGCCTGGGAGTCCCCACTGGCCCGGCCACTCGCTCGCGGACAGACACGGCCAAGTGTACAACCACTGCCGCTCAAGTGGCTAATTGGAACAGAGCAATCAGGGAAGCAAACAAACACGGCACCTACTGTGTACGATCGACCTTGAGTACAGTACAGAGACCAGAGTGAGAAAGACACTGTGATTGCTCCACTTAGTCATCGCGTGCTAAAGCATAACACTGTTATTTTTGGCCCCATTCGTACTCAGTCACACGTTTACTCTGTTACTACCGAGTTGTATTGCACTCATTCATTCTTGTCTTTCCCACACTCACTTTTGCTTTGGCAGATAATCTGTGTAACGGGAAGTTCCATAAACATCTGCAGGACCTTTTCGCACCTCTGGTAGTGAGGTATGTGGATCTGATGGAGTCCTCCATAGCTCAGTCTATACACAGAGGATTTGAACGAGAGTCTTGGGAGCCTGTCAAGTAAGAAGATATTTAGTTCTCACTTTATTTGGAGTGTTGGATGAGTAAAGGGTGTTAATGTATTAACTGAGATCTGGGATTAATAGATTCAAGGAACCTTTTCTGCTTTTGATTCGTTGGTTGATGTATTAATGTCAAATACAGAAACGTGCCGCCTATGTTTCATGTATTACCTGCCTGGGGCATCACATGACAAAAATAGGTGTGTGATGCATCATGTTTGTACATAGATGTAAAACTGAATTTGAACTTAATTGATGTATATACGACTTGTAAACATTATCACTTTTATCCAAATCACTTTTGAAAATCATCAAATCATGGACTTTTATCCAAGTCACTTTTTGTGTGTCTTTACCACCATGTCCTTTTCATTTGAAATTTTTTTTAATCCATAAAATTGCATCTCTATGACATCATCTTATCTCTGAATTAATTCCTCATCTTAAACTAAACATACTCAATGCGGTTTTTGCCTGTATCACTCTATGCTTGCCTATTCGCATCTACATCACATTTTATTTCCTCTGTTTTTTCCTTTCCACAGGAGTTTAAAAAGTAATCTGCCCAGTGTCAACCTACCAAATGTGAATCTACAAATGCCTAAAGTACCAAATCTACCAGTGTCAGTTAACCTGCCACCAATGCAAATGCCTAGCTTTTCCACCCCCAACTGGATACCGGGTTTATCTGATACAGAGTGTGTACCGAGTCTGTGCTGGATTCTAATACATGCATGAATGGCCTTAGCATGAACATATCACGTTCAGTTCATATTTGACCCAATTCAAATTCACTCCTAATTGAGTGTGCACAGTTTGTGAACAGATTTTAAGTTTAACCCAATCTGTTGTTTTTGTTGGATTTACTGTGTTTTGGTGTCATGTATAATAAACATCAGATGACTTGACAATCTGCCACTGATGAACAGATACTTTACCCAATATTTTAGATATTTTTTCATCATATACTCCAATTATTTTGAAGTTGGTCAATGGAGATACAACGATTGTGTCTGTTGCTGTCAGGACCTAGTCATGACTCCGGGTTGTACAGAATTTATAAAGTTTCAAACAACTTTGTGTAAAAAAAAGTTTCTGTTTAATTTTTGATTATAAATTGAAATTTGTGGGTTATGTAGTCAACAGAGGTGAGCCAAGGGAATTTTAGCTTATATTTAGACATGATAATTAAAAACCGATTCTCTAAACCTCAGCATTACCACTTTGAGAGTGAGATACCTTCAACACTGCATGTGTTGAAAAACATGCACACACACACACACACATACATAATTACACATGCTGAGTGACACTTTGTGTAAACAATTCCAGTCTAAGGTGTGAGGTGACAGATAAACACCAAAGGTTGCTAAAATCGTTCAGAAATTTTGTTTCTACAAAAATTCAAGTATGTCACTGCTAAGGCCACAGCATGGAAACAGTATTTTTAACCCAAAGCATGTTGAAGGTTTGGAAGATACAAATACCACAGAAAAGCATTTGTGATTTAATATCTAAACATTGAAGGTGAAGAACTCTGAAACAATATTGTCACCAAAGTAAAAAATAAATAGAATCTCCCCCAAACTCACACCAGTGAGTTTCACCATTAAACAACATGCACAACAAAATGGTCAAATGACTAGATGTGTCATGAGTGCAGCCTAATCTAATTGTTAAAGTCTTGTATCTTTCCAACATCTTCCTCCTTATCTTTATTTATTAGAATAGTATCAGATGCAGGTTTTGAATGTTGTCTTACCATGTGTTGTATTTGCTGGTTATGGGGTTTTAGAGTAGTAGCTGTTGTCCTCTACCTTCTCGTGGGATGTAGGGTGTGTAGGATGGGATTACTGAGTTCCTCCCAGCCCCAGGTTTTTCCCTTCCTGTTTCCCTTTCTACAGTGTAAGAGATTCAGAAGTGCATTGAAGCGAGACACAAGCTTCAGTGCACCAGGCATCTCTCAGTGAGAACCAAGTTTACTGGACTTCAGTTGTATGAAGAAAACAAGTGTTTAAGTTAATGTTGTGGGATGCACAGAGTTGCTGCTTATGTAAACAAATTCCAAATCACTGTCTTGGGTATTTTGCTTTAGATGATGTCTTTGAAGTCGATTTAGGTGGTACACAGCTTTTGTAGCTGAGCATTAGTCATCCAGCTAAATCTGAACTCAGACTGAATCTGTTCACATTGCTTCAGTCTGTCTTAAAAGCCATTTCCACTGAGGATGCCTTAGCCTGCTGGCTGTTTGAGAACATTATACTTGGGCTGTAAAGAGTGGCATGAGAGTCAGGCTGTCTGCTCTATGATCCATGAGTCAGTACCAACCATCTGGAGCTGAAATCATTTCTATCTAATGTCTTACTAACTGTTTTGGTCTGACCAGCTGATGTAGGCCAAAGTGTCAGACTGCGTTTTCTCGTCACTTTGTACTGTGCAGCCCTTGCTTGTGATTTAGTGATCCTTTTACTTCAATGTGCATGGTCTTATCTTTCCTGAGCTCAAAGAACCAGACCAGGCCTGATTTGTAATTTGTTTTTTATAGGTTTGACTATTTATTTGTACTACGGATCAATCGTGAATAAGTTGACAACAGTCTGACAACTTGGCAACGATCGAGAAGTAGTTAAAATAACTAAATCAAATGTAATCCTGCAGTGTGTATTTAAACCAGGTTTTGTCTTCTATGACATCCCTGCCCCATTTCCCCACCCCTTGACATTCCTGTTTCCTGACCTTTCCTGGACCTTCTCCAAAGTTCTGTGATATGGCCCACCAACAATAACTTGCTGTATATCCCTCTCACTGTCATAACTTGCTGTATATCCCTCTCACTGTCTCCCTCTCCACATGTTCTGGTGTTGGCAGTAACGGTTCAGGAACATCAGAAGATCTGTTTTGGAAGTTGGATGCTCTGCAGACGTTCATCAAAGACCTGCACTGGCCAGAAGAAGAGTTTGCAAAACACCTGGAGAGTCGACTCAAACTTATGTCTAGTGACATGATCGAGTCTTGTGTGAAAAGGTGAGCTGCAACCATCTTGCGACACAGCTAACATTTGACACAAATGACATTTTTCATGGTTTAGAAAACCAAGCACCTCTTTAAAGCACCATTTACAAGTGATAAATAGATAGTTTAACCCAAGTAACACATTAAAGGTTAATGTAGTGTGACATACAATTGAACTTGTGACAGTTGGTTTAAACAGAAACAGACACTGGTTAAAACACTGAGCTTACCATTTGTATTGCAGAAAAAGGGCTAGCAGACGTTCGATGTTCCTGCCCACATCTATAATCCTTCTGCTTAATGCTAGTTAGTATGTCATGCTAAGTCATCTAGAGTCTTTGTGTGCTGGCTGTGAATGAAGAGGGCTAATGTAACAAGACTTGATTTTAAGTGCTTTCAGTAACTGTTGTAGCTAATGTCATGTTAATGTACTGATTCAGAAGTTGATCTGGCCTAACAAATGAAGTAATGCACTGCTTATCCACTTGCAGACAGTTTTTATGATGGAAATTGTGACACAAATACAAATGTACCACATGAATTTGTGTGTTTGACATCTTGTTGCCTTTGAGCCATTTTTTCTTTAAGTATAGAGTTTCTTGATTCATGGCTACAAGATGTAACTTATTACAGTCATTCTTATTACAGATGATGGTGAAAGCCAGAATAAGAGATTTGTGCTTCATCTTTGCACAGTAAATCTAGAGTCCTACTAAAATGCCTTTCACAAAAAATGCTGTATTGTCACTGAAAGCTGCAATATGTTGATTTTTTTAAATAAAACAAACAAATATCAATCAGTGTTCAACACAATCTCTTCGCCTTAAACCCATTTTCAGATGTATGCTTGAATTGTCAGATGTCCCAGGAAATGCCAGTTTGGTTTCATTTGACTTTATACACACACAATAAAAAAGTATTAAGTAACAATTTGGTTTCGTGTTTAAATTTATGTTTCAGGAATTGTTACAGATTACAGCTTTAATAAATGACCATTATTGACAGTTCTTTCTCATTCTGAGGTACAACAGCAACCAGTCATGAGTTTTATCCCCTCTGTGTTGATCAGAACGAGAGCAGCCTTTGAGCTGAAGTTACAGAAGAGTCCTCGCACCACAGACTTCCGTGTCCCTCAGTCTATATGTACCATGTTCAATGTCATGGTGGATGCCAAAGCTCAGTCTGCCAAACTATGTGCTATGGAGCTCAGCCAGGAGGTAAACAACAAACACAGTTTCTCTTTCTGTTCTTATCTGAGCCTTTATTTCCCTCACACTTCTCATATTCAGACTTTTCCTGTATCTCCTCATCATTGCAATATACACTCTCTCTTCAGCAATTTCCATAATGTGCTGATCTATGTTTTAGTTGATCAAGAAATGCATTATTCTATTTTCATGAATTCATTATATGTAACAGCATGTATATATTAATCAGAACTGTAATTTTAAGCATATTACACATTGTTTATCATTGCAAATCTGCCGTTTGTGACCCGTGCTGGCAAAATGAGCTGGAACGTTTATAGGCTAATTATGAGCTACAAGCACAACGTGAAGTATGTCGGTCTAATTTGAGGTTTTCACAAAAGTCTTTGTCTAGCAATCCCAAATGCTTCAAATAGCAGTTAAACATCTAAAATTATCTTTTTTTTGCATTTTCTGAGAGGTGAAACTTCTTAAATCATTCCTTTTTTACAATTCATGAAAAAAAATTTTCCCTAACTTTTCTGGATGACTGCTTCAGACAGGTGTAGCGCATTCATTTTGCAATTCCAACAAATCATACCTCATTTTAAAGTTGTTTTAATGGAAAATACAAAAATCTGAAGAATCATTTTTGAAAATTTATACTTAATACGACTCATTTTGCCAGCCCGGGTCACATTTACATGCATTAAGTTTTATCCAGCTGAATAATTCATTGGCATGGCAATTTTCCATTGTTTCAATTTTACTTTGACTCTGTTCTGGAATGAAACAATTTCTTTTTTTCTCTCTTTTGCTCTCTAATTGTTACTGTCACCTGCTGTATCTTTCTTTTCATCCTTTATCTCAATCTTGTGAAAGTTTGTTAAAGAATGGGTAAGTGTGGCTAACAATTCAATTGAATTCTCACCTTTATGTCCCAAAGGTATAATTAACAATCCTAGCAGTTTTCCCAAGTCCTCTGACACTTAAATTGTTTTGATTATATTACCATATGTGATAGCTGCTCCTGAATATACATGTGCTAGAAGTGAGAGATCTCATATCCGTAGCATCTTGAGACAGGTAATGATCAGAACTGAATTAATTACGCAGGCGGTTTTATGAGCTGAATGGCGAGACAAAGAGATTTTAGTTTGCAGTTTATCCCAGGTGAAACCCCCCCAACAAATGATAGAGACAGAAAATTCGACCTTGCTGTTGCTTTTACTGATTATGTTTTTATTTTACAGAGACAATATCACTCGCAAATTGACAATCTCATCGAGGAGACGGTGAAAGAAATGATTACTTTACTTGTGGCGAAGGTAGCATTTCCAGGAAAAAGAAAATTCCTAATTTGTGTTTGTACATCTGCATGTAATTGCCTCTTTAAAAAGAAAAGAGTTCATGAAAGTAAAATTAGGTTTTTATTGTATAAATATTACTGTCCTTAATGTATATTGTAATGTGAATTCAATCTGTTCGTTATCGCATCCTGAGGTAAAATTCATATTGTAAATTACAGATGATATAAGAAGCAACCGTAAATTTGTGGTTTGATCAGTTGTATTTATTTCATAAGGGTTTGAAAATGTTTCATTTAGGAAATAATGTGTCATTGTTTGTTGATGTGTTTTACAGTTTGTTGTAATCCTAGAGAGTGTTCTGGCTAAGTTATCGCGTTACGATGAGGGCACGCTGTTTTCTTCCTTCCTGTCATTTACGGTAAGAATGAATTCTGCTTTATTTTGTTTTACAGTTACTGAAATACAGTCAAACTTTCAGTAAAGACCCTTTAACTTTATTATCCAAAAAAACTTAAGGGTCCAACTTTATATTAGGTGTTTTTTTGTACATACACAGTAAAAATGTAATACAGTGTATCTATATGGGTACATATATGTTGGAAAATTGCACTTATTTGTGTAAAATATAGAAGGTTATACTTATATAAGACTTATACCCACAGTAAGTACCTATATATTGAACATTTTGAACGTAATACATATATTGAACTTTTTCTAATGTAAGTGCACAGATTTTTTTAAGACACCTAATATAAAGTGTGACCAAATAAAAAGTATTTTGTGTATTACAGATTTTGCACTGTATTAATTCATATTTAAATGATTCTTTACACTGTATTGTGGCATAGTAAACGTGTCCTCAAATGTCACTTTTATTTGTAGGTAAAAGCTGCTTCAAAATATGTGGACGTACCTGTAAGTGACACTGTTGTCTTTCTAATGTGATTGGTTTTGAATTTGTATGTGTTGATCAATACTTGTATCTTTATAATTGAGTTTTATTAATTATTTGGTTTAGGCAGTTTATATCTTTATCTTAGTCATAAAACTTTACAGCACATTAGTTTAATTCACCGAAAGGATTTTACTCTTTGTTTTCATTGCACAGTAGTAGTTTTGAGATAAGGCTAATAATTGCTGTGGCCTGCTGTGCAGATGGTCATCTGTTAGCCCCAAATGGCCATTCATATGTATGTGGGAGAGAGCTGTGTATTGGGCTCTGTTAAGCTCCCCCCTCGCAGCAGACAGTGTGATGTGTGTGTTGTGTAACAAAAGCACGTTGTGAGGATGCCACAGGGTCCAACACGATTCATGCTGCATTCAGCATCACAGAGTTTCCTCAACTGCCAACACATTTGATTGCAACGTGAGGCATTTTAAATTAAAACTCTTTCAATGAATGCTGGAAGTCTTTCTCTTTCTCTCTCTTTCTGTTTCTCTCTTATTCTGTCTCTTCCTTTTTCTGTCTGTCCTATTCTGTCTCTCCCTCTCTCTGTGTCTTATCCTGTCTCTCTTTCTGTCTCTCTCTGATGGTCTGCGTGTCAGAGGTCTTGTGTTTCCATGGTAATTGTTTGCTTAATACACCAAATAAAATTACCTCTGAAAACTTGCTCATTTGCACCCCCTGAAAGAAACACAGACGTGTGAAATAAGTTCAATTTACAGTGTTTGACAATTACCAATTCAGATGACCCTCTGATGCCCGCTGGCACAGGATGTGTTTCATTCTCTGCTGAGGCCGAGTAGGGGGGCAAAACACCCCAAATGATTTGTTCTGGGTTCATGTTTTGCTTGCCGTTTTGTTTGCATTGTTGCTTTGCCCGCTTTGTTCACTTCAGACTGGAGAGTGACAGCTCATTTTACACACTCCATGTTTTGATCTAAAAAACGAGAAACTATTTTTTATCCGCTTTGACACATGGCAGGTGAAACATTTGTTAAACTACCACAGAACTGGTGACTGGTATGACAGCCGCTCGCTACTTTAAAATAAAGAAACAATTATCATGAGTGTTAGATTAGTATGAAAATACATCCTTTCAGTTGACAGTGTTTTGAGAACGAGGCTCTGTTTCAGAATGTACTGAGCTGCCTGCAGCATCGTAAGGGAACGCAAGTGCGTTTCTGGTGGAAAGGCTGTTCCAAAGCTAGCCATGTTAATTTTGCTAAACATGCCAAATGTTATTGCCTGTTTCACGCCACATATCAGCAGACCGTTAACACCATTATACTGTGTATTACTTAATCAATAAATTTAATGTGTAAACTAATTATCATATATCTAAAAACAATGTGTGTGTATGTGTGTGTATGTGTGTGTGTGTTCACAGTGAAACAGATACTTTTGCTTGTACATACACAATCATCAGGGCCATTAAAAGTGTATTGTGATTTTAATGTAGTGTAAATAGCACAGAACAAAAAGACTCAAAACCAAATCGATAGTGCCAATGCTGTTTCTGTTGTGCTCCTGTTCTGCACTGCTTCACTTTGCAGTGTGAATACTCTAACCTGTTAATATGGACTACTTGTACTTACACTCTGCTTTAGTGTGTAGTGTGAATAAGTATCTATAGATATTTGTGTGTATGTGTGCGTATTTTAATCACACAATGTTAATGTTGTACATTGTTGCGAGTCAAGTGTCTCATAACAAGTGGTGTTTGTGTGCTGCATTGGAACAGCTATTGTACCAAATTGATATTCTAATTGGTAACAATACATCTCTCTCTCTCTTTCTGTTTTTCTCTCTTTCTCTCCATCATCTACAGAAGCCTGGGATGGATGTTGCAGACAGCTATGTGACATTTGTGCGCCATTCTCAGGATGTCTTGAGGGATAAGGTCAATGAGGAGATGTATATAGAAAGGTTATTTGACGTAAGTAATTGCTTGTCTTCTCCTGTGAAGGGGGAGGCCCTCCAAAATGTGACATAACAGCCAGCTAGGAGGGATAAGTCACATTTTGAGCCTGCTTCTTTTTCTCTCTCTCTTTCTTTGTCTCCGTCTTTTAATCTTTCTCTTCTTCTGTTTTTCTTTCTCTCTATTTCTCTCGCACTGCTTTTCTGGCTTAACCCTTACCTCTCTGGTTTGCAGTGCTATGTGTGGCTGTAACTTCCCTTTGCTCCGCACGTCATTTCTAGCGATGCAAAGTTCTGGAGGAGGATTATCTTAAGATGTGTTCTCACACAAAGGGACATGCAGATCTCAGCTTAAGCAGTTAAAGCCACCCACAAGAGCCGTGCAATCAGAGGTAGACGCTGAGATTGTACAATGACCACATAGGTGTAACGTAGGTACATTAGGTATTTACACAAGGTCCAAAATTAGCCTTCACAACTGCCAAAAGTGGTTCAATTGACAGATATTCCTGCCATAGATGTTTCTTAGCAACATTGCTAGCAATTATATACGGAACAATTATGTTTTTATCAGTGGAATTACGTAGCAGTTTTTCCCCTAGCATATATATGACCGACTTTTATTTACTTACCAAAGTCAATTTTTACTTTCCTTTGGCATTCTGTGAATGTTAATATTGGACCATGGGTGTAAATGGTGTAAAACTTTGAAAAAAGCAAATGAGAAACGGTACAATTTGGATATAGTAAGATTGATCTTGTGAAAGGTATTGCCATGTTCATTTTAGCTGATTGGGGCAGTTGAGGGGGGGGGGGGTTGAGTAGATGGGGGGTGTTACAAAAGCAACTGCCCTATTTCCGGAGTAAATCTCCCACTAAGGAGATCCAAATAGAGAGAAGCCCTCAAAACCTTGAGCTTATTGTAATAAAAGCTTAAAGAAAAGAATGAGGAAAACACAGGAGGAAAAGAAAGAAGGGCTTGAATAAGAAACAGTGAAGGGGAGGGCAACAGCAGAGAACACTGTCTTAAGGGATGGCCAGAGCCATCATGTTGGTTATAATCCTTTGTGTTGTCCGTAGACCAGTTTGTTAAGTGTGTGTTGTGGGAGAGGTCTGTTTGCATTGTGTGGCTGAAGACCTGTGTTTATATTCAGAAAGAAAGCCAGAATAGGAACGCTGATTTGCAATCAGTCTTCCTGCCTGTTCGTTGTGACACCGGTCCTTGCGAACCCAGGAGAGACTGATCTGAGGACGGCTCTCCCATTCTTAAATGCTTTTTGAATATGGCTCCTTGTGTCATATGTATAAAAGCCAAGTAAGAACCCTGATCTTGACTCGGTGTTGACTTTCATACCTTTTCATTTAATGGAGAGTGAAAACTGACCCAGGATCAGTATTCTTACTATGAGATGCTTTAAACATATGAACTGGTTTGAGTGTTTAATAGAAAGCTATAGGCTGCAGCCTGTCCAATTTATTATGCTTTAAACTGCTGTCTATGCTGTATGCCATCTTGTACTGATAGATATGTTTCTTTCACCTTCTTAGACTCTGGAATGCCTAACTATCTTTTCCCCTCTTAGAGGATGTCTGAAAAGAATATGTTCTCCTTTTCGTTCTTTGTTTGCTCGGAATGAGATTGTGTCGCTTGTTTTCAGCTGTTCTGTTCTGTGTGTTTGCTTTTGTTTACTCTGATGCAGGAGAAAAACAACATCTGTCCTGTTTTTCCTACCCCTAGCATCCTTTCTCATGACATTTTCCCATTTTCCTTTCTTATTTTCCTTTTTCCACCTCCTCTCTTGCTCTCTCTCTCTCTCCGCCTGAACCGAAATGAAACTTATCCTTCCTGTCAAGTTGTTCTTTGTCACATTATGCCAAGTGGCGTGATTCAGAGTCAAATAATCTTCCTTTGTACATCTACTAGCATGGCCCGTGTCCTTAGAGACTTAGCTCCTACATGCACTTACACACATCCATCCACACAACCAGCCAGCTCTTCACCTCCCCAACCTCTCACTTCTCTCACCCCACCGTCGTCAACCCCAGATGGGCACGCATGGCACACATCTCCCCTCTCCATCCGCTGAAGTGGTCGGGCCTCCATAGAGCTCTGCCACCAGGCAGTTGAAAAAGACAACATGTGTGCATGCATACACACATGCACGTTCTCTCTCTCTCTCTCTGCCTCGCACACGCTAACACGCACACATGCACTCACGTTTGTCTTCACTGTTATGCTAAACAGCCATTCAAATAGCACCACCCTTTATCGGGGGCTCCAGGCAACCTGTTCAAATGTTTTCTTGTTACTTTATCATTTCACTTGTTAAAGATGTCATAACATTCTCCACAATGAGCCATAACACCACGTGCTGTTATTTTAAACCCGCTGTACACAATCTGTTTAAAACGGCGCTTACACTTTTAATTGAAAATACAAAATTGATTATAAAATGACAACAGCAATTTAATGGGTTTAAAAGAACAGCAGCTGCCCGTTCCATATTTTTTTTAGTTTATCTGTTTTTCACATTTTGAAAAGCATGTGATAGGGAATGTAGAATATAAATATAGACTATATATATGCAACAATAGATTTGTTGTAACCATAAGTCTCTTTTGGTGATCATCTGAACTCTTTGTTTGTTTTTAGTTTGTGCTTATTTTTGATAATTATTTTAGTAGTTAGTTAATACACAGTGAAATTATGGCATTATTATACGCTATGACAAATGGCATATAACAATGTTTGCACAACAAAAGGTCTCTTGTCTTCATCAATTTCTCTGTATTAAGGTTTCTACTTTCTCAGCCCAGTGTTTGAATCAGCCAAACTCACTGGTTTTCACTGGTTTTGTAGTTATTTTGGCTCCAGTAATTGGAACATTCTTGATGGCCTCCTCCCACTGTTACACTCTTTTCATTTTTCGATTGTTTTAAGTAATCCTCTTTGAAATGATCTGTTTGGTGGGTGTATATAATTGCTTAGGGCTTCTTGGCTGGTCGTCATATTGAAGTATATGTGGCCCACGCTAAGCTTGGGTTAATTGGGGTCAAGGATGGTGATTTCTCACAAACAGAGATGGCACGTTGGCCAGAGTAAGAAGATTATACTTGCTGTTTGACTAATTCAAAATATGGCTTTCATAACATTGTTTCATAATGCAGACAAGAGCCACCATATGGTCATACATATCAAAAAAGAAAACAGAGAAATTTGATAAATTCCCAATGTGACGAATTAAAGATGAGTAATATAGTATAATACCAGTAATTATTGGAGACGTGTTTATTAGTTGCTATTTACTAAATTTATTAGGATGAAATTTGAAAACTTTAATTCTAATTCAAATCTCTAATTCAAAGATTTCTCGCAAAAGTTTCTTATTCAATTTCGTCAGACAATATTTTATTTAAATAATTGTCTATTTATGATATCTAACAGGACTGTCATATGTCATAAATATGTACCATTTCCAAATTGATTTATTTGAGTGGATTGTTCTTGCAAGCTCTTAATTAATTTAGTAAATTGAGTCCCAATTTGACATATGAATTTAACATACGCATGTTTCCTCTTTTCAACCCCTTCTGTTAAAATCTTGAGTTTCCTGGCTGCAGATGTTGTTTTTTTTAGGAAGGCCAGATTCCACATACAAGCTGCCTAAGAGGCAAATCATGTGCCAGTGGACAAAACTGACATTCGTTTAGTTTAGCACAGTGGACGATCGAGATGGGAATAGAGAGGGGGAGGGAGGGGGAGAAAATTAATTTATTTCACTTCGCCAGCCTGCCGGTTCTTGAAAGAACAGCTGAGGAGAGTGAGATTAAGGCAGCTGTGCTTAACGTGAGAGCTCATCTGTCAGATTGGGGTGGAACGCAGAGATCATTGATTAAAAAAAAGCCATCTCCAAATCCAGAGTTCCAGTGATACTGCTGTGCCGTCCCAGCTCTTCAGTGAGTGCGTGTGTGTGCATCATGTCTGAGAGCCAACAGAGACCCGGACAGCCCCTGACGCTCAGCAGATTACACGGGTCAATTATACACTTAATCTGCTTGTAGTGAGATTGCGGCCTGCCTGCATTGATTGATTTGAAGTATTTCTGTTGACCTTGGCAGTTATCAGATCGGCAAGATTGCACTTTATGACGATGGCTAATGCCGTTTAATCGCAGCGCCACTGGTGACTGTGAGCCGCGAAGAACAGGCAGGGTTAGGGATACTGGAGAATGAGGCGGGTTTAGATTGTAATGCATTTCACGGACCAGCTATACCACTTCACTGTCTGGGACATTTTACCACTTTGCAGGTCTGGCTGACCCAAGTGAACAGTTTAATCAACTTGAGCTAGCATGTAAAGTTAATGCTGTGCAGTCAGTGCCTAACGGAAAATCTGACTGGAGATGAAACCCACACAAATTAAGAGCAGTTTACTTAAATTCTTTATTGTTCTTTTTTTAATTGGAAATAAAAACAGTGACCCCAAAAACATACAGAATACATGTGTCTGAAAACTAATAAGTAACTACAAAGGACACATTGTTATAAACAATAATTTTTGTAAAACAAAGTGTTTTTCTCCTTTTTATACGATTTAATCCTAAAGATTTTTTTTCTTTGTAAACATGTTTGTTTTGAAAATATTTTGGACTGTTAATTATGAAGAACAGGGGAAATAAACACACAAAACTGTTTTTTTAATTTATTTTATTCAAGCCTCTGATTGCATTTTAATAATCGTACGGTATGGGAGGTGGATGCGCGCTTATTGTTTTTCTCCCCAGTTAATCCTTTTATTTTAGAAGTAAACCAGTTGATAAAAGGAGCTTTAGATGAATAATCTGAATGCTAGTAGGTCAGTATTTAAAAAAAGACTAAAAGGGACCCAACAGGTCCTTTCACAAACACGTTAGAGGGGTTTGGCTCATTCAGAACGCAGGGCAGATGTTAGAGTTTCAGGTTTCTGATAATTATGGACACTGAGGTGCTTTCTTTGTCACTTGTATTGCCTAACTGTGAACCAAAGCTCATTTAAATAAACCCACACTAACGGCTACAGATTTTGGTAAAGTAAACGTACAGCAAATTGAGCCGTCGAAGTGTTGCAGGTCTTAACTGGTTCTGTTAGTGGCTGTTGTAGCTGTTGGCTCTCTCTCCCTCTCTCGCCCTCTCTGTGACATATAAGAGAGGTATGGTGGCATTTGTTTGATTAACTTGTCTGACAAAAGTGACATCTGCTAGCGGGTTCATGTGTACGAGAGGCTCAGCGCGGGTCCGCCTTTGTACATCTGTCAGCACAGAGGCAGAGGAAAAGGGTGAAAAGAAACAAATTGGTCCCAAAAAGCAGCCCATTCACCTTCTGTGCTCCCCCCGTCGTCCCCCGCCTGCCCCCCCCTTAACCATTCAGGTGCACTGCGGGGCTCTGAAGTGCTCGCTGGTTTGTTCCATTTCGTTCCCCCCATTGAGGCCGAACCCCACAAGTGTTATGCTCCTCATTCCTGCTTGGCTCAATCCTCCCCTAAGCGTTCCTTTGTGAGCAGAATGGCTCACTTTGCCCTGGGACCAATCTCTCTCTTTCTCTCTCTCTCTCTCTCTCTCTCTCTCTCCCTCTCTCTCTTTCTCTCTCTCCTTTTATCCCTTGCCCCTTTTTCTTCATTGTGTGTTTACTCAATGACACGATCACAGGCCGTAATTCCCGCCGTTTAGTTCATCTCGACAAGCTCCTTCTTTCGTTTGCTGCGTGTTTTTCTAAAGAAGGGCCTTGTTTGGACACTGTTGGTAGTTTAGTTGACAGACACGCAGAAGCACTTGGTTTCAATAGCAGAATCGCATTCTTCGCTCCTCTGAGATGTGCATGAATTTAACAACTTAATTATGGTAACGCTTTACTTGTATCGATTGGCAGAATTTGACAGTTTTGTGGCTGTCCAAAAGAGCTACAAATAATGCTGCTTTTTTAACTTTATTGGCACAGAAACGAAGAAAAGAAAGATTAGAGATACTTAAAAGTGTAGCAGAGCACAGAAACAGTGAGGGCTTGTTCCACTTAAGGTTTCAGTGAGGCGTGTAAATCCTGAGCAGGGTCCTTTTTGTATCCACAACACAATCGCAACCAGTTTGAAGCCCATTCACTCGCTGAGCCTGAAACTTTATTTTCAATCTTGCCTTTCAGAACACCTATTTCTGGAAAGAAAGAGTCCAGAAAGAGAGAGAGCGCCGACACAGCAGCGCGTTGGAGGAGAGCGTTTAGGGTCGCGCATTTTCTACATAAAGTTTTTCCGCGAGGTCGTGGGGTCCCGCGGCGGAGAGATAGCGAGCGCCGGGAGGCGTAGGGTCACCGGTGTGAGTTACCATGGTAATTGAGTTCGGTCATCAATGGACCTCCTCTTAGGAGGGATGAGGCAAACAATAACAGGCCAATGGCAGCCGTGAACAGCAAGCAGGTAGGATTACCCCAGGCTTTTGTCCTAAGTGCATAATGTCTTGTAGTCAGATTTAAAGACTACTCAGCCCCCGGGGCCTCCCTCTCTTGCCCGGCGAGGGGCCTGATTCACTTGCCCGGCTGATGAGAGGGACGAGTGCCCTACAACCTGCTGGCCTGAGAGAGAGCCCACAGACGGCTCTATTAACCACAGACAAAGAGACACAGATGCCCTGGCCCTGAGCAGAGAGGTTGAACGTTCGATCCCAGTTTTACTCGCTGGCTTGCTCATGGATTTTTGTCGTTTTTGTTTGGGGTATTTTCTCTTTTTTGTTTTTTAATGAAAGGAGATTGAGAGGAGAGGAAAGATTGTGAGCACCGGGAGCAGAGTAGTGGTGGTTGATTAATCACTTAGTTAAACAAACAAAAAATCCATCAAATTTATATATATATAAATATACATTTATTTTTTTATTTTGTGTTCAGGTGTTTGGCTTTGGTTTAAGTGAAACGTTTTGGAAAAGTTGTCTGTAAAGCACTTACTCTGTTTAAGCACATTCAGCTAAGCATCTCTGGTTGTTGTATTGTGTTTTGCACTATTTCTTAAGCATCCTGCTATGAGATTTTGAGTTTTGCATTCTGTTACAAATCAATTGAACGGTTTTTGAGCGCAAGAATGTGCACCACATAAATGCATTTAGTTGGAAACCCAAACTAGGCCTATGATTAGTTAAGTAGTAGTTAAAACAACTCACTGACTAGTCGATTTTTAAAATGTGTAGTTCTGCACAAGGGGAGGCAATGAAAGTATTACACTATGGAGTCAAAGAGCAACAGCTCTCCCTCTGTCTCTCTCGCTCACTCTCTCTCTCTTACTGTTTTCATCTCTACCAGCCTGTCGCTTTGCATTAACATCAGCGCTAGAAGCCATCATCATTCCATCCCTACTGCTAATTGCAGACACAGCTGGGTCCCAGCAGGAGCGCTTCTCAACCAGCCTAGGCCTCAGAGAGCAGCCCAACACACACACACATATATACATACAGAGCCTCTACCACCAGCAAGGGCAGAAAGAGGCAGAGTCACAGGTTGCTTGTAATCCCCCCGTACCCCCCACCGAGACCCCCGCCCCCTCCTCAGCATTCCTGCTTTTGTAAGAGTGGGTTTTTTGCAAGCTCGGCCCTTACCAGCTCTTTCTTTCCACTACGCCTCGCATAGGAGCCGTTAGCCTTCAGGTGTTTCAGGATTCGATAAAAGAGTCGCGAGTGTGTGTGCGTCTGTGACGGGGGTGGATAGATGTGCAACCTTACACTGAATTCTGTTTGTTGCCCCCCTGCTAGGCGCTATGGCTTCCTGTAACATGTCAAAAGATGAGAGTGTGAACACAAGCTTAGGAGCTCGGGTTTTTCGCGTGTGTGCATGTGCGTGGTGTGGCAGGGGGCAGGAGGTCGCCCAGTCTTTCAGCACTCCCCGCTAGAGGTGTGGGGGCCCTGCAGATGTTCACGTTGTATTGGTAATGATAACACACGTCCAACACACACACACACACACACACATATAGACACGCACAGCACTGACACGTTCCAATATCAGATGGAACTCGTTAGATGATCACAGATTTTTTTTTTTTTTTTGCCATATCCGCTTCTTTCATTATGCATTCAGAGTCATGATACTCCTGTTTTGGCTAGCAGCTATTGCCAGCTTCCCGCTGCTCAATATCCAAAAAGCGCCACAGTACATAATACACTCTGAGAGAATCTTCTGTTTCTCAGATGACAGCAGAACAATGTCCCACTGCCAGCACTGTTCATTTCACAACCAAGACCAAAGAGGACATGGTCTTACTGGCAGTCTCACATGCTTTATCTGAAACGTTGAGTCTGTTTTCCGACCTTGTAATCACAATATCACTGGATTACTGTTATGGTCTGATTTTCGTTTCCAGGCCTTTAGAAGTTTTTTATAGCTTGATTTTGTTTCGTATTGATTAAATGATGTAAAGTGATAGTTGTGGTGGAATTGTAGTGGTTGGTCTCAGTTATGAGCCTGTATGAGCTGGAACGGAAACATGAGCTTGATGCATTGGGGCCAAGACAAAGATGTATGTGAAGTATATGCCTACAATGTTGAGAGTTTGCATTGGATGAATTGATAGATAAGATAGGTAAGCTTGAGTGTCAATGGAAGTTAGTACAATGTTAAAAAGAGAGAAAGTGAAAGGCTGACATGTTATTATAGGAACAAATGTTGGACATACCGAATAAGCATGAGAAGACTTGAGTGTGAGAGAGAGCAGTTGCTCCAGGTCTGGCCTCCCTGTGGGGGTCCATCACGGCCCGGCTGCCCGATCTTCACAGGCACAGAGCACCAGCCCTCACAGAGCATCACCAAGCTCTGATTCACTGCAGGACTGAACCACTTACCACTCCAGACTCCCAGATTCAACTGCTGAAGATGTCTGAACACACCTTACCATTATACTGTAGTCGTACCACCATTAACCTTCAATACATTGACCTTCGGCTTGTAAAGCTGGGAAGATTTCAGCTTGTAAAGGCAGGTACAGGCCAGACAGTTTTTGTTAGGCTGGTTGACAGTCTCTTTACATCCTATTGGTTTAAATATGTATGTATTTAAATACTTTTATATAAAGATATATTTTTGTGGAAGGCATAGGATAATTTAATGGTCATGAAATTGTCCAATCATTGCATTCGATCCTTTCGATCTTTTCATCTTTCTTTTGCTCGTCTCTCTGAACTTGCCTACACTGTTTTTAACATTGTGTGCGTTACATTTTTCAGTGGCTAAAAGTAGCTTGTGGCTTTTGACAAGGGAACTGTGCTGTTGTTTACACAACATTCTCAAACTGAATATGTTGTATAAAACTTGTAGCTTTAAATATTAATTGCAAAATTGTTGTAGGTTTAAAAAGTCTAAAATGCTAATATCAGTATTTGAACTCCGGTCCCCATTTATGCTAATTGGTTGCATCAAACTAACAAGTCGTAGTGTTAGGTTAAGAACTACACATCTTTAAAGCTCTTCTCATTCAGGACCGCCACTGGTGCACCCTCAAAATAAAATAGGTTCATGATGTCCCAGATCCCTGAGCACATTTGCCTTGTTTGTTGACATAAATTTTCCATTTTCATAGGGACTTTCACAGCAATGCTGGGCTCATACAGGTAATATTTTCACATATTTGGTTAGAAAATTGCACGGATGAGTGTACTGCAGTTTCTCCTGCGTCTCCGGCTCGAGTTGCTCAGCTCCTAAACCGTTGAGACTCAGTCAGCTCAGATTACCATCATCCCAGCTCAATCATAACTAATCAATTAGACTTCAAACAAAATCCCCCCCACGGCCCAGCATCTGAAGGCCAGAAGCAAAGTGCACCAGCGATTTAGAAGGTGCTTTGAGTTCAGTTAGTTTGAGTGAGTGGAAATGGAGAACGAAACGTAGATACCAAGAAGGAGAAAAGAGAAGAAAACTAAAAGACCCAGAGCCACGGTTGCATTAGCGAGCTCATTGTGACTGCAGTAAAGGCAACATCTCCGCTGGAAGTGATGGATGTGACAGAAAGTGCCACGGTTTGAAGCAAAGACTGAACCTAGGCTGAGGGCAAAATTGTGGCTGGCTTAACACGGGCAACATCTCTCATGATCAATGTCCAAAAGCAGAACAGGAGACAGCTGATGGGATCTGAAACTGTCAATTAGCAGTTGCTGGGTGGAGCTGTGGAGACAGGGAGATGTTTGGGTGAGGATCATGCCTGTGACAGGAGGACTTCCTCCAAGCCAGAGCATGTTGGGACCTCTGTCATTAACAGCCCCCCTCAAAAGTCACCATTTTGCTCTTAGTGCCTCTTGTAGCCGTACTTGCAAGAATCATGTTCTGTCATTATATTTGTCCATCAGCTAAACTGCTCTCAAAAATGTAACATTATGTTCTGCTGGGCAGACACTGAATTTCAGGAAACAGCCAATGTTTTTTACTGTAATAGCTAATTTTTTTTAGCTATTACAGCTATTATTAAAGTTAGCAGCATTCATATGTTGTCAATTAATATATCAGTTTGGTTTGGTCTTGTACTCTGAGGATTATAAAGGCAGTCCATTTCTGTTAAATAATCTGATATTGGTGCTTGGACCTACCTGTCTACATGTGTCTGTGTTTTGTCTTGTGTGTAAATGTGTATTCATACGTCCTTGTGTGTGGCAGCATATATATGTGTGTCTGTCTTTGCTGGAGAACAATGTATTTGTGTTTCAGCAATGGTACACCAGCACAATGAATCTCTTGGGCACGTGGCTAACAGATCGAATGGACCTGCAGTTGCATGTGTATCAGCTGAAAATTCTCATCAGAGTTGTAAAGGTAAAAACTACAGCATTGTTGAACGCTAACTGTACAACTACAGCATCAATAACCGCTAACTGTAAAATGTATAAATGGATGTGAATTACTGTAGATCGCTACAGATTCTGTGGAACCTAAATACTTACAGGAAGAACTTGTAGCGCAGTGTTCGCACTAAATGTAACGCCATCAAAAATACATATCAACCAATCAGAAACAGACTAAAGAGACAGAGCAGCCCAATGAAAGCTGTCTTCCTCTCCAGCCTCCACTTTTGCTCAATTTTTCAGCAAGATCAACAGGATTTCGTAGTATGGCATTACACATCTATTTCTGTGTGATCATATGGGGCCTGTGGATGTATCTCACAGATGGGAGTTTATCTTACACAAATGTGAAGGCAGGAACTAGATTCTTGCTAGATTTATGGTGTCTAGCACAGAATAAGACATGTCATGATGTCATTTGCCCAAGAGTAACAGATTCTCATGCATATAACCAAATAACCATAACAGCTGTTTTGTTTTTATAAAGCACGTTAGCAGTAGACATGAAAATTGAATCAAATATAGTATGAAATTCTGAGCATTCAAAGGCAGTGGATTTCTGTTCAAATAATCCAATATTGGTGCTTGAACGTTAAATGTTAAGCTATGATGTTACTATGAATTCTATGTTACATTGTAGCATGTCCAATAGGTCTCAATATACAGAAAATTGCCTCTGATGCTAGGTTTTGGTTTATCATTACTATTACCCAGTTTACTATTTACCAAGTATTTATGACTATTGCAACAATCCTTTTTATTCCTGCAGAAAAAGTATCGTGATTTCCGACTACAAGGCGTGTTGGACTCCACCCTGAACAGCAAGATGTACGAGACGGTGAGGAACCGACTGATTCTCGAAGAGGCCACAGCGTCTGTAAGAGAGGGAGGCATGCAAGGAATATCTATGAAAGACAGCGATGAAGAAGACTAGGTGTGGACTTTTCTGTCAGACATGTTTATTGTGGCCTATACTGATGCATGTACACTTCTGTCCATCACTTGTACATGTCTTGATGTTAACGTCATGTTTAATGACAAACAAGGGACCAACATTCAAACTGACAAAACAAAAATATTGAACTTAATAAGCCAAGATGACAAAAACAAAAAATACATTAATCTAATTATCTTCTGGAAGAATTAAAATTATTGATGCCGTTTGATGTTCTAAAAAAAGGATAAAATGTCTAAAATTCATTCCTAAATGTTTTTAAGCAATATGGAGTACCATTTGTAAACAATGTTGTGTGAGATGGTAAGGATTAATGCTTGTTGTGTCCCTGTTTAATGCAAATCCGTTTGCCGCTTCTTGAACGTATTGTACATACATTATTAGAACATAACTGTGCATAGACCTATTACTTGTTTCTAATGGAGTGTAGACCAACTGAAATGATTGTATTAACTTGTTCAGATGTTTATATATTCCATTTACTTCCACAATACGTCAATAATCCACAATGTGTTTTTCACCCGAAATGTTTAACACTTTTTTTAACAGGTTAGGAAAGGTGACGTTTGTAGGTGTAGTGTAGAGATGCAATATACACCCATTTATTATTTGTGACATATATTTCGTTATCTATTTTTTATGTTTTTAAACCATGCATAACTTAGAAAAGTTATTTATTCTGTAGTTGGGTGGAAATGGCAAGACAGCGTTTCATTTGTACCCTTTTGTCTTTGAAACAAAGCCTTTCTGATAGTTCTAATGGAAAAGCCAAGTTTCCATCTACACTGTTGTTTTGTGTATATAGCGCTTTCTATTCCCCTCTGTGCAGTAGCTGCATGTCCCAGTTGTCAAAAATCTTATTTGAAAGCTCTTGATTTTGTGGAAAGTAACTGGTGGATTCATCTTGTGTCTGCCTAATGTACACCCACAGTTGGAATGCAAGAATCCAGGCTTACAAAATAAAATAATTTAAACTCATAATTCTCTTTCTTTTCCCTGAACAGTTGTAATATTACTAATAAATCTCTTAAGGCTGTATGCAAATGCAACTGGAAAACCCTGCCTGGTCTGTAGGGCTGCTATTGCTTTTATTGCCAATATATCTTTAAGACTTTCAATAGATCATCCAGGATCTTTTTGAATATTTGTTAGACCAAATGCCTTGAACACAGTTCTCAATACAGCATTTTTAACTGTGCAGCATTGCACAGCCACCAAAAAAGAGGAAAGAAAAAGTCTGAGATTAACATTTTGGGATTAAGTCATAGCTCATCTTCAGTGCCTGTATTGCAAGACAGAAGGAGATTTGACAAACCAGAGATGACACAGAGCAGTCCTAGGGCAGATCTCCTCAGCCAGATTAACATTTTTCATATAAGATTTTCAAAACAAATCTGTCTGGTCTTCAAGACAATATATGTTTAATATGAGGGATTAGATAATAAGGCTGTGACATATTAAATAAAGATGGCATATTTTAATTATATCACAGTTAGATTCAAAACAAGTCTTGAAAACAACCGAGGCTTAAAATGCCGGTTTTAAGACATTCAAATCATCTCAGCTACTATATGGACATTTTACAAGTTTGACAAATGGACACTATGCACACATTATAATTTTAAGCAGCATGTCTATTATTTAATATTGTGTAACAACATATTTGTGTGAAAGGCTAAAAAATGTTTACCCCTGTTGACTACGTGAAAGAACATGTATAACTGTTTACATGTCCAAACACTAGACAGCTCGAATTTAAATATGTATAGATTCTGTAATGTGTCATTACATTAACATCATCATCTTGTTAAATGACATTGCTTGTAGTGCCCATTGCAACATTGTTAAGTATAACTAAGGTGAAGTGTTTCATTTAACCTCCCGGCGCATTGACTATGGGAATAATACAGCACTCAGAGAAAAAGAAAAGAATGGAAAAGCCTTAACTAGATGGAAATTGCCTTTTCATCTCTTTACTCTTTCCGATCCAAACCCACGGATACAATTTGGTCTGTTCCTCGGCGCAGGGGCACAGGGCAGGGAAAGACAAATGAGACAGGCCCACTGTTAGAATATGTTCCCGTGGCCTGCCGCTGTGACCTAATTGTGGGAATGTGCGCTTTCTCCGAGGTGGTGCTCTGGGTCTTATTTCAGCATAATCAACGGAGAAGGACAGAAATGTACTGCCTCCGCTCACGGAGAGCCATAAGAGGAGGCTCGGCTATCATACATTTAATTTCCTCATAAATCCTGCCGCAATGCAACAATTTTGACAGGGAGAGGACCCGGCGACAGATTAATAGGCAAGGAGATTTATTCTGGCACGATCTGAGCTGCTTTGGTTTTTAAGCCTCAATCAGGTTAGGAAATAGGAATGATAAGTGTATCCAAATAAAAGATTCTCCAATTGACCGTCACAACAAGAACTGGCCCCGGGTTCACGCTTGCGTCTGCGCGGGAGCGGAGTTTGGAGACGCGGAGGCACAGACTTCAAGCACAGCGTGTGACCCCAGAATGATTGCGGTGGGCAAATGAAAAACAGAAATTGCAAACACAGATACACAGAGAAAGCAGTACAAGATTACGTTTGTGTGTCAACGTTGTTTTAGATTTAAACGCTTCAATTCACGGTCCACAGCGTGTGCAGTTTCACCCTGCCTAGCGGAACAGATGTCATTGTGTGATGACAAAACGAGGCATGACTCTCACCTACAGCCGCCTGTTCTCAGAACCGCGTAACCGCTCGCGTTGAGGGATTTGATGCCAGCTTGCATCTCCAAGTAAACCCTCTAAGTAAACAGGTAGATGTCAGATCACTTCAACAAGGACAGTTTAAAGCCTCTTATGTTTTTTAAGCCTGCCCACAACCGTCTTAACCATCGCATTAGGACGGGAGAACAACGGAACTGATTATTTTTTTATCTTTTCCGCGAAATGAATAGCTTAATGTTTAAAGCAATCTCACATTATGTTGGGCTCATCAGATTCAGTGCCAGAGATCAAACTGATGATCATCCCGTTTTAATCAGAAATGGCTCAGAGGATGAAGTGTCATATCTGGCCCTATAAACGAGCTTATGATGATCTTATCTGTCCTTTGCAGCTGATGCGTTACAAACAGCTTCATTGCAAGCTATGAAATTATCAGTAACACGCATGATTTTTTTTATTTATTTACAACCAGCAGTCAGATTTTAAACCTGGTCAGCTTTGACCAATCCTCAGGTCACTTTCTGTTCCAACTAGATTTTAATAATTTTGTTTAGTTTTACTTGTGCTTCTAAAGTAAATATATTAATATTAATATAAAACTAAATACTATATATTTCAAGTCTATATTTAGTTTTGTAATAGAACATGTTGGGCATTTTTCTGTTGATGGTGAATATATTTTTGGGGGGGGTCTAATTTAAGAATTCAATTCCATGCTGTCATGCCCTGCATAATTTTTAAATAGAACATCAGTATATAAATGCTTCTAATCATAAAAAAATTGTACTCAATGAACATCATTGCTTAGGAATTACAAATCCACTCTGTGAAGTTGTACTTCATGGCCTCTCCACAGTGATGTCATGTTAGAGTCTGATAACTTGAGACATCTAAACAAAGAAACGCAAATATGCTTCAAATAAGTTTAAAGTGGATAATCAGGCCCTTGAGAGCAATGAGCTCACATTCTCTGCAGCCAATCAAATTGCCACAACCGCATCTCTCCCGCCATTGTTCGCTCACCCACCTGTTCTAGCCTACAGTGAATATGTTAATGTCCAGCCTTACTCACAAGACCCATCGTCACGTCCCGAGGTCCCCACCGTCCCCATAACACCAGAGGGGACATTGCCTTGTCCATTTTGCGGACCATATTTAATTTGGTGGACAGATGAGGGACGTGAATGGTGAATAGTAAGGTGAAGTAGGGTTACCCAGGTTGCCCCGCACCCGCGGCTTTGTCAGCCTTCCTTGTCATTGTTCTGGAAAAAGCATTCAAACCTTTTGCTCGGAGCATCAAAGGTGCAGTCGAGTCCCCCCTCACTTTGGAAACCACTGCGCCATTCAGAGCTGACATTATGTAGAACCTGCTGCACACCGACAAGGGTCAGAAAAATAGAGGCGGTTCGAATAGGCGGGAGCAAAAGTGGTTCGCCCAGCACTTGAAAGAACGTTAGGACTTGAAAAGGAAAATAGAGAAGAAAGGTGCACTAAAAGACAACTTAAAAGAGAAAAGAGCTGGCGAAGAGAGCATGCACTAGATACAGAGCGGTGCATGACTATGAGAATACCACACAGTCACAAAAAGCTATTGAGAAAATACTGTGACCATATAAATGTTATGCATGCGCAGACCGTGCGTCCGTGCATCTGTATGTGAGTTGTGGACTGAGGAGAGGTGGCTGGACAGGCAGTGAGGTGAGCGATGTGGAAAGGGCAGGTGAGAAAAAGAGGCTTTGACAGACGATGAAATCCAAACAAGCTTCAGGACAGAGGTCCTGGCTGACAAAAGGACTCACTCTAGAATGCATTAAAGCAGACAGTTTTTTGCAGTCTGCAATAGCTTTTCTGTTTCGTCATCATTTTCATAGCAACTTTGACAGCTACTTTTTCTCTGTTGCTGGTTTGTTTGTTTGTTTGTTAGTCTGTATTTGTTTTTAAAGTTAGCAGAGTCCACAGAAAACATGTTGTGCTGAAGTGCTGAAACTTGCAAAACTATTTGCAGAGATGCGAAAGTTTACCTATAAATGTGATTTAGGGTGACAGTGGATAGTCAGAGCTTCACATTTAAAATAATACAGGTACATATAAATAAATGCATTAAAAAACAAACAACAAAAGATGTTGTTACATGTCAGCTGGACTTTAGTGACATTTTCACTCTTGTGAACTGTTAAGTTGTGTGTAAGGTTTGAGACACAACAGGGCGCTTCTGTTAGCTCAAAACATATACTGAACACTGTAATATACTGAACACAGTCCATGGTATAAAAGAAACTGATTATAAAGCTATTTAAAACTTATTATGAATAACATTTTAAACTAAAGTCCTGCATTCATTGTGTACTGTTATCTATTTTCTGAGTTTCAGACACCAATGTTAAAACATCAATATGTGTAGTGAATTTTCACATGCCTAGAATCTCTAACTGATGAAACTTTCTTTGTATTTTAATACATGATGATTTGCTAGTTAAAATTGACCCCAAACAGAAACAATTTAACTATCCTGGATTGTTTTTAAAGTAAAATAAGAACAGGCAAATTTAACAGAAAGACAAAACTTACAAAACATCTGCCTAATGTTATAGGTGTTCTTTTAGGCAATTTGAGGAAATTTTAATTTAAAGGAAAAATAAGTTCAAAAGTGAATTGATTTATGTTTTTAGCTGGTACACATCACATAAACAGACATCCTTCATTCTAGTGCTATTATTATAATTAGCCATCTCATTTAAATTGGTAATTATAACACATGAATGGTTTATCTTATACACTTTAGTATATTCTAATGTATTTTGTTAATATTTCTTTTCATTAATCAGTTTGAAAACCTGTTTCTGACATAATAAAACAAATTCAAAATCACTAAATGTTTCACTCACTCAATTATTTTTGCATGCACATGCAATGATTTGTTTCACTATATGTTTTACTATAGCCATGGGTTATTAGAATGACTATACATGGTTTTACAGGTTTAAGAGTTGCAATAACTACATCAGTAATTATATTAAAATTTAAGAAATTGTTACAGAAATTGAAATTAGAAATTGTAAATAAACAATTTATTTAAATAGCATTTAGTGAAGGATTTAGTCTTCAGTCAGTACAGTTTCTCCCTAATATCAATGTAACTTTTAAGAAAATTAATCAGTCAGTCTCCTCCTCTATTGATTTATCCACCGATCACAGATCAGAGCTAAAATAAATCTGTGCTTTTTTATTAGTACTCTTTAACTGTTCTCGGAACAGATGGACTGAAAGCTGTTTATTGAATCTGTCTCTTAATACACCTAAGGGTGGGACTCCTGCTACGATGTGTGGCAGAATGTGTCTGTGGAGGTGTGTTAGTGTCTCACTCAATCTCTATTTAACTCTCTAGCCCTGTAATTCTTACAATTAAAGTGTTACATCACTTTTCTCCTCATGTCATCCACAGTGACACATTTTACACATGGTTTTAAAAAGCTGCTAAATTCACAGGTGTCATCATTATCAGTAAGCAAAACACATGGACACAGATTTGGAGTTCCTCTCTTATTGTAACTTGTTTGATACCATTTGCAAGCTGTCATTGTTTTGCTTTTAAATAAACAGTGGACACAGAATGACATGCAGATCAGCGTTTGATAATTAATCAGTAAATATGTAGATCGACCACTTTACATATAAGTGTCTATTTTACATATAAATATAATGACAATAACAATGTGCTATTAGCCTACAAACCATAAGCAATGAAGACATGGACACTGTTGTGCAGTGTGATGGTCACTGACAAATTAAACAAATTAAGACAAAGTCCATATCTTGTATAGAAAAAGCAGCTATTAGTTAGGAAAAGCATGGCAATATATAGTCAAATATTTGTTGATGCTCGTATTTGAGCATTATTTTAGTATAGCCTGCCCCGTCGATGACATATATGGGGATTTCTGTTCCACCTATAGGGGACGAGTGTCACTGTGAACAGTTTAAAGCGGTCAACAGTGACAGGCTGACGGAGCGGATGCGTAAAAATATAGACGTATTCATAACGATTATGACGTGCACATTTTAATACTAATGTTCACGTCATGCTCCAACCCGTTTTGCTGATTTACTTGTTTTTCATTACTTTGTTTATATTACTTCATTTTCCGTTTATTAGTTTAATATATTTTTTCCAGTATTAGTTCCAAACAAATAGACAGAACGTGAAATGTGCAGATATAAAAATGTTTTGTTTTTACCAAATCAGGTAAATATCGATTATTTATTCCACTATTTAAAGTTGTGTATTTTCTCTGCGACAATTAACCGCGATATAATACACCAGCGATTTGTGATGTAAGTCGTGCTCCGTCTTTTGCCTCCCGCTTGCTGAAGAGCAGCGAGTCCTTTAAATGGGAATTTGAGCTAATTTCACAACGTGTTACCGGATTGAGAATGAAGTTACAGCAATAGGATCAATGTTTATTGTGTGGACAAGCTGGTAATTGTGGCTGAATAAACTCAAATTAGAGTTAGATCATTTACATATGATTAGAATTAGTGGGACCCGTTTAAAGCCCTCTCCAGTTCGGCTGCAGGTGTGGGGAACTGGGAACTCCCTTTGCTTACTTTATTTCTCCGAAATAAAGAAGCACACGATGACAATAAACATTGAGCTACACACTGAAATGCCCACTACACTACACTACACTACACTACACTACACTACACACAAGCAGCAGTCATTAGACAACCGAGACGAACAACAGCCATTTATTCAAAGAACCAAATACAGTCATTTTTGGTCGGCCAAAAAGCCCTTTCCACAACACACACGCATATCGTTTAAAATGAGAAAAGGCTCATTCTTATTACGTAAAATACACGCATGTTTGCACACGTCATTATATTCATGCTTCAAAACTCAAAGGAATGTTAGTTCTGTATCTCCAAGAGACGCTGTAAGAGCAACTTCAGCCATATTCCCCTCACAGATAATTACTGTTAGATATGAAAAGCTCATTTTAGGCTTTTTTTTTGGTAATAATTTGTTGTGTGTCTCAGGTGAAATCGTCTGCAAACAAATGAATTCAAGCTGGCCCTCTTTAAAAAGACGAGAGGGCGACTGGTCATTGTAACAAGCACACAAAACTCTGGATTCCAGCAAACTTTTTATACAGCTTTAAAAGGTTTTTTTCCTTCATTTTGTGGTATACCTCTGGTCAGGCTAAGTCTTTTCTTTCCTCCTTTAATCCTTCCCTTTATCTGAGAAAAACACAAAACCAGGTTCCACGCAGGGCTTTAGTGGCTAAAAGTGAAAGAGCCGCTTCTTGCGGGGCTGAACTCTGAATCGCGCTGCAAAATTGGTTCCTCTGAATAGGTGAAGGAGGAAAAACGTTTAATAGGATCCGAGGGAGGTTCTGCTCTCGCAATCTGCTCTCTAAACAGGTGGAAATGGAAGCTTCTCAATTGTACAAATAGTAAGTATAAACCAGCATGGAAAAGCAATTTTCGGTGACGAGGATTAGCAACTTGCAATGAAAATTGAAACTAGTCGGACGGTCTCCAATCCCTCTTACTAAGCCAAACTGAGCTAGACGTGACTAAATAAAAAATACACAACATGCAGATATATCACAATTAAAAATAAAAATGACACAGAAACATCTTTTATGTGTGTAAGCATTACATATTGATCCTTTTACATATTAAACACAACTACGATAGTGTGGTTTTGTCATGAATGTAAACATTAAAAACGGGTAATAAAGTAAAAGACGAATTTGCGACATAATATTTTATGATAAAAATGCATGATAATAATAATGAAGCCAGATTGCACGCTGTTTGGTGTTATAATGCTCTATCTGCGCTTCACGAATCATAAATGCGCACTGTGCTGTGGGTGTGTGACAGACGATTTGGGGCAAGAAACTTAAATAATAATCTGTAGTATCTGTCATGCATACCACCCCCGTGGCCGTGTATAAATGAGCGGTAAGAGAGGGGACAGTTCTGGTGATGGCGTTTCCTTGTCACCCTGATAAGAGCAAGAGCAAGTGATGTCAGCTAAGTGCTCGAGACAGTGATCTCGCGCTGATGAGACCGTCTGCGCGTAAAATGTGACAGTGCAGTCACGCAGTTATCTTTGAATACATCTGCTGTGCGCTTTGGAGACAAGGTAAACTACAACATCGACTCTCTGGCGTAAGTTTGCTGTAAGATTTTCGCAAGTGCTGAATGGGAATAGACTCTGGGAGGGGTTTTGTCTTATTCTCTGCTTAACGAGCTCTGTAATGTCCTGTTAATTTTGTGTGTACTAGTTAATGAGCATTAATCGGGTACCCCTGGATGCTATTGTTCCGGGGATGGCCATTTGAATGCAAATGGGTGACATTGTAAAAGCAAGGTGCTTATTAAACTGGTGCGTGTTCTGGCTTCTCTGGAATTCAGCAGGAGAGGACGGGGCGACTGGTCGATGCTCACACCAAGTTCGGTAGAAATGGCGAGCTCTCTCCCTCTGGAAACAGTGATGTCCTGCCCGAGACTAGACGACAGGAGCGGGGCTACGGCTGCACCCAAGTCCCTGGCTTTTTCCATTGACAGAATCATGTCCAAGACTTCGGAACCGAAAGTCGCCATGGAGCAGCGCAGGGGACTTGATGCATCCGAAGGAAAGAAGACGGTCGGCTTGTGCACTCCTATTCCTTGTATGATCCCAATACAGCCGTTCAGCTACGATCTACAGGCCAAAGCTTTAATGAACTATTCTGAGTTTTGGAAAGTTAATTTCAGGGGAGCACTATGCAGTTCAGCAGCGATGTGTAAAGCTAACTGTGGCGTCTGCAGCAAAACGGATTCAGGCATCAAGCACTCTGTATTGCCAGGAACCAGGGTCATCAAACCCCAGGTTATACATCAAGCGCTGGCCATGCCCACCAACGGATCATTGTGTTATTTCAATTACTTGGACTCTGCTTATCATCAGTCCGAGCTACTGAGTGGACATTTATTTTCATCGGCTATTGCTAACTCACAAGCACAAGCCATAAGCGCACACCAGAAGCTACTCTTGTTGGAGAACGCGAAACTTGCCTGTGTCTCACCCGAAAAATTCCCCACACCCCAGTACCCGCATAAAGAGCACCTGCCCGGACAGTTGGACCAGATAGTTCGGGAGAACCACAATCTGACGGAGAAAAACGGAGTGAAAGCGCACAGCAAAACAAATAACTGTTCTGTGGACGGAAAACCGAAGAACTTCACGTGTGAAGTTTGTGGAAAGGTAAATTCTGCAATGCATTTTTCAAGTGTTGTGTACATGTAAAATAACGCATGCTTGAAACGAATGATTTATTTTCAGTACAGTTAGACGTATTTTTATTCTAATATTTATTTTACTAAATGTGTGTTTATTTCTTTCACAGGTTTTCAATGCGCACTATAACCTTACGCGGCACATGCCGGTACACACAGGCGCGAGACCGTTCGTGTGTAAAGTATGTGGAAAAGGTTTCCGCCAGGCCAGCACATTATGTAGACATAAAATAATTCATACGCAGGTGAGTGCCCACAATATATATATATATATATTTTTTAATTTACGGTCTTCATTGACCCATTTTAGCAATATAAAAATAGCCAAAAATGCGCAGGTGACGTTTGTGTAAGAGACCATTTGTGACTGTACACACAGGAAAAACCTCATAAATGTAACCAGTGTGGAAAAGCTTTCAACAGAAGCTCTACGTTAAACACACACATCAGAATTCATGCGGGCTACAAACCATTCGTCTGCGAATTCTGCGGAAAAGGCTTTCATCAAAAAGGTAAGCAATTTAAGTCTTTTTTTTTTTTGGTTGAATGGAATTAGATACATATAAAATATTATAAAAGACAAAAATCCAAACCTATATTTTTATTTTCATGTACATGCGTTAGGGAAGCGCAAGGCCTTCCTTTAGTTTAAACAGTATGAATATAAACACGACATTTAGTGACTCTTAAGAGATTTTTACATTTCATGTGGGTCAAAACACAGACCTTTCAGCTCATTTGTACGTCGACAGTCCTAGACTGTTTCTGCTTTGATATTGACCAAGTTTGACAACTTCTTGACTTCAACATGCAAAGTGATGATTAAGGAAGGCTTAAAAACGAACCCCTTCTGTTAAATGTAAATTAATAATGAACTGTTGACCCCTTAGAGAAAAATCCCTGCATTTTCCTTTGCAGTTGAAATTCTTTTCGTGTGCATAATTCGTTTATTTTTCTATCGTTTTTCAGGGAATTACAAGAACCACAAACTGACCCACAGTGGCGAGAAACAGTACAAGTGTTCAATCTGTAGCAAAGCCTTCCATCAGATCTATAACCTCACGTTTCACATGCACACGCACAACGACAAGAAGCCTTTCACCTGTGGGACATGCGGGAAAGGCTTCTGTCGGAACTTTGACCTAAAAAAGCACATTAGGAAATTACACGATAACGCCAATTGTTTATCTGCCGGAAACGATTCTTCCAGAGGACACCAAAACTGAGACGCAAACAGCGTTTAAATGAACTTGAACGACTCAAACCATGCGATTTTTTTGTGGTGCTTTAACATCTTCCACCGACATGACCGAAGATAAACTGGACGGGAGAAATCACATCACTGAGGAGTTGTACATAAACCAGTATAAAATATTATTTAATAAATATACTGCCATACGGGGCTATCAAGCAATTATTTGTAGACTAGATGTAACAAAACGTTTTATAAATAAATGCAACGTATGTGTAAAAAAGAAATGTTTGATAAATTTGTAAATTTGTTGACAGTTGTTGACACAGGAAAGCAAATATGCTACAATAAAATCGTAAATACAGCAAATGTGTCGTGGTTATTTTTTTAGCTGAATTACTCAGTATTTAAATTTAATGTTGGGTTTCCCAGGTGATTTAGGACCTGCAAACGTTATATTTTAAGGATAAAATTTTAAATATATTTAATATTAAATTTAAAAAAATATATATGTATATTTTGCTTTGTTTATCTTCTAAAAACTACAACTATAAAACACTTCGACACATTTCGTTCATACTATCAGTTGTATACAAACAGAATAGAGTTGATTATGTAAAATAGGTTATATATAATAAACTGTATTACAGTTAATTAGATACATAAACAGCGTAACAATAATGATTTAACAGTACAAAAACACAGAGAAAATCTTACATAATAAATAGCGACAAAATATTGATCTATTACATAAACCCATTCAGTCCACAGTTAAAATCTAAGCTTATAATGACATGTCTGGTGGGGTTCAAAGCCTGTGGTTTCATTTAGACATTCGATACACGGCTCTGCCTCTGTGACCATACACTTGACTTCAGTTTAATGGCTCAAATTATCAGATAAAACATGGACTCTTGAAAGCCTATTACGTTAATCAACTAAAGAGCCTCATGGGAAGCTTCGGCGCATCAAGTCGTGTTCATCAGAAGGTGGAAAATGGACCAGACTTCTCCCACTTCTCCTCATCGTCGCTGCTTTAATAGACAATAATGTATTCTGCGCACGTATCCTGGAACAATATTATCCTTACACGCTAACAGAAATTTTGATGAGAGACAAGCGCGTGATCTCAAATCTCTGTCTCCCAATTACAGCCCAATTAGCAATTATGCCCACGTCTTGGGACCAAGAGGAAGACTAATATTACTAGTTGACTGGCCTATTCACCTCCTTAGAGGCACGATTGTAAAATGTGTTTGAACAGAAGTGTCTTTATTTCATTCAGCTGTAGTCGAATATCGTCCCGTGTGGAATATAGTCGTGATTTCTTAAAACAAGAAATGATGTTTCAAGAGGTTTCGAGAGCTTTACAGTCTGCCATATATTGCATGCATTTTATAGACTACTGAATTCATAAACATAATGCATGTTTACTGTGTACATTTTCTAAATAGTTTTCAATACAAAAGGTTGCCTGGTTTTATAAACGAATAGCAAACTGTATTGTTTTTGCTGTGTAAGTTGTATGCATCATGTTTTGGGGATGGTGTCAAAGAAACAGACAGAAGCCATGACTTAACAAGTGATTTATTTACTTGTTTAGTACAAAAGCTAAACAAAACTGGAACGTGACCATTTTACTTTGGCCTGTAACATTTAGTACACTGGTGTTTGAGGTAATGTATTACATATTTTCATTTCACAAGAAAAATAGATCATTAAATTATAAGGCAACATACAGTTACGTCAGTGATAGCTCATTACGCAATGTTACGCTGATTATAATTTATTTAACACTCGTACTAATTACGTCACACTACTGCGCTTGACGCATTTGTCATGTGCTACAAGGAAGGACTGACTATTAAACAATCCATGACATCCGCAAAAAATGATAAAGTACAAGATCAGACTAAAACATTTGTGCTTGTGAAGAGGTCTGGGAAAATACCAATGGGGGCGGGTCTCACCAAAAGACATGTTTGTGTGGGGTACAAAAATCCCTTTTGTGCAAAGCTGCCTATCTTGCCTAGTGTCTGAAAAAGATTGCAAAGAAGAAAACAACCTAAAGGCAGTCTCGTTGCCCTTTTTTCTGCACTTACCTCTCAAACATCTGAGCAACCAGCTTTGCTTCTAGAAACATGTTAATTGACAACGGAGCTCATTACTGCTGCACATGTAACGCGGCGAGAGGGATTATAGGGACAAGAGCGCATTAATGAACTGTCAACGGCGGAGAGCATGTACACGACAGAGATCAGCCGAAATTGAGGCATTTACAAGCGACAAAAGCCCGGTTGAGACAGGAAGAAAAGAAGACCCAGACTTTTGTTTGGTCAACTCAATTGATTGTAAATGGAAGATTAACGGGGGTAGCGTCAGCATTTTTAAGGAGGCGAAGAAGAAAAGGGCCCCAATTAAGTCCACCAAATGTTAACTACATCGTTTCTCTCAGTTTAGCCCAAATGAAATTCTAATTAAACCGTCCTCCTTGCATCGTTTTGGAAAGCAATTTCTCTCCCAGTTGGAGAAGAGCGGGATAGTTGTAGTACTTGTTAAGAGAAGCATTGCTCCTTGGCACAAAGCGCTGGCGAGGCGCATTGTGGCGCGCCAAGGGGAAAGTTAATGAGCGTCAGGCGTGCGCTCTTTGGATCCGTTCCTACGGAACGGTGTTGAAAAGACAGACTCGGCCAAGCGACCGCATGGTGTTCTGTACACGTATTTATGTCCAAGATGATAATGATAAAGGAGGTCGACCTGACAATATGTTGTTCGATCCGATTGCGCAGGCTGTGAATATTCATTCTAACCATATCCAAGACTTCATAACCAAGAAGGAGGAAATAAACAAATCAAGGTGAGTGTATGTTTTGATAGAGGGATATACGTTACGTGTACGGATACACATTCCTAAAAGCGTGAATCACATATTACCCACGCAGCCCCCACTATAGGCCTTGAGTGGCAGGCATTGGTGCGCCCTTCGCCCAGTTGGGCCTGATCGTCAAGGGCACGTTAAGAGAAGGAGCTTTATTGCTTTAAGGTGTCGAGGCAGCCGAATGGTAGCGGTGCGCGGGGACTCTGCCTCGCCGGAATTACATCAATGTCAGTCTCGGGTATGACCTCCATTCAGAAGCAGTCTTGAGGGCTTCAGGCCACGCTGCTGAAGGGGACCTTCTGTCCCCTCGTCCAACACTTTACTCACAGTCTTTTTAAGAGATGAAGGTCTGATCTCAAAACAGTCTGCTCCAAATTCAACAATAACAGTTGAACATGTTATATAATTATATAATATAAATACAGATGATGTATAAGAAAACCAGCCCAAGCTGAGCCAGAGGAAATTGCTAAGGAACTTTATGGCCAATCAACAGAACTCCAATAGATATCCGTTTAAATTGCTGAATTGGTTCTATTGAGGACTGAACTGAAATCAGTCTCATTGTTTGGCAGGATCAGTAAATCTGGGATGTCCGGTGTTAATCTTTTGACCCAGGATGCCCCCTTAGGACAATCTCCACTCCCTGTTTCCCAAAAGATGGGTCTTAATTAACTCAGACCAAAATCCTGCTGTTAAGCTGGTAGTCACTTCAATACACCAAGTTAGAATGTAGGGGGTTTGATATAAGGTGACGTGTCACTGACCCATCCCTGTAATTTAATCCCTCCTTTAATAATTAATATTTAGCATTAATACGTGATAGTTTCATGGTTTTACACCAAAGGCTGTAATTCACTTCACACCAAAAAACCAACGCCCAACTACACACAAACTATTACCTCAAAAGCCATGGTGGAGTGGATGTTTTGACCATTTTGATTGAAAGGTTCCTATGAGGGAACAAGGAAAATAACAATATCAAAACTCAAAATCAATACATCTAAGAAAGACTTATAACATAGTCTGAATAAAAACACAACAGGGGTCCCCTTATGACATGCACTAGAGCTGGAATACCAGTTTCAAGAGAATTCCCTTACAGGCTCGCGAGCAAAAGCTATTTGTGTTTAAGTGCACTACATTTACAAAGGTATGTGAGATCTGTAGTTGTGAAAAGCACTTTTGGGAGCAGTGGGTGGTATGTTTCTGTTACAAGTATAAGTTGTTTCCAAAGGAAGACAATGTAATATTTATATGGTTTCAGAGATCTAAATATCAATGAACTAATTAAGGAGAATACAATATAATAAATAGTACTTTAACAAATGTTGTGTAAATATGCCAAAAAGACACCTGGTAGGTAAAGTGTGTTCATGCAACATGTTAAAGTTGTGAGTATAAACAGACATAACAATTTCAACTAACATTTCAGCAATGAAATCATCAGTAATGACGAACTTTTGTTCTGTTAGCTTACGATAATGTTCTGGTAATCTGGCGAATGGCCAGGTGTCTGAAGCCCGGAGCCCTACTACAACATTTGGCCTTGGCCTGTGCCGGGGCTCTGACAGCCTCAGTTGGCAGTGGTGTCCGTAGCCAATCCACCTCGGGGCGTTCTCCATTAGAATACATAATGCAGAGCTAGTCATTTGGAAAGGCTCCAGATCGTGCTCTTCAAAATCCTTTTGGATAATTTGCTGTCTTGCCCTCCACCCACACCCAGAATTCTCCACCCCAGCCCAGTCGACACCCCCACTCTCCTCCTCCTCCCTTTTGGAACCCTTGACTGGTGCCCTGACCTCAGGGGCAGGAGTCCCAGCTGAGGAGGAAGGGCAGCTGCCAACCAGCACCACTTCAACCCTGACCATCCAGATGATCGCGTTTGTCAAGCCGCCACTCCGTGTCACCCTGTACCGGTTTGATCATCCAATTAGGCTAGGCCGGGGTCTGCCATCTCTCCCTCCACTGGGAGATTGAAATACAATGGGAGAATATCAGAGAAAACAAGTCAAGATATAAAGAACAAAGTATAGCTTGTGATGTCACCTGAATATAGAGAGATATAAACAGAAAGAATAAATAATGGAAGTTATTGTTGAATGTTTAACATGGTTAAAAAAATGACAGCAGCCATAAAGATTTTATCCCTTAAAATCAAGATTGGAAACAGTAAAATAATGTTTTAAACAAACAGCACTGATATTTGTTTCAACAAGTTCAACTAAATCATAATCCTAAGAGCGAAACCACTAGTACAAATTGCAAAACCTTTTCTTAAAGTTTTAAATAAAATGTTTAAGTTCTTGTCAACTGAATCAACTAAACTTTAAGTGGCTGACCCTTTAATAAAGACTCAATACAAAAGCAATTATGGTGTAGACAGTTGAAGTGCTCAGAGAGGCTTTGTGTGATGGCAGTCGTGACCTCACTGCTGCTGAGAGCGTTCAAAAGCAACACACATTTACAAATGCTCCTGCACCTGCAAAGAGTTATTATTTCATCATTTGGACATCTGAAAATATTCAGAGGACCATAGTGACAAAAAATATTATTCTCAATGATATGATTTTGTGAGTCTTATAATTAACAATCTTATGCTTAATGCAACCAAGACGCAACTTCCTTTATCAAAAATTGGAAATATTATAAAAACCTTTTAATTTATACTTAACAAATTAAAAATAACAAAATTAAACTATAAACCATTATTATAATAATAATAACCCAATAATAATATCATAGAAACCAAGTATTGAAGCAAAAAACATTTTTAATAGTTTTTATTATATTTTATCAAATCTGATTTTTACAATACATTAATATTTTCCATGAACAGAAGAAAATGATTGCGCCGCTGTTACAAAAGTGTAGTCAACACTGCCCCCATGCGGACATACTTTAACTTACACATTCTAAATAATACAGTACACAGTTCATGCACTCTTTAATTTCATATAGTCTATTATTACACAGACAGTTTCTTATATACTGTAAAGATTTTAAACTTTATAGAGTCAGACAGCTGATCTAGGTTTGGGACGAGGGGGCTTACTCCTGTCACGCACAGGTGAGGGATGTTCCTGCCCAGGTTTGCGGCCCACCGGACCCTGACCTTTACCCAGCAAATACTGCTCCCACTCTGGTAGTTTCTGCTCAACTGAGGCCCAATACTGAGTCTATGACAGGACCACAACAGATCAGGAGATTAGTTTAAACGTTTACTGCTGTTCTATAATGTAAGCATTACTATACACACTAATACATTTGATATGTTTTTTCAATGAGTAAAATTCATTATGCTGGTCCTGATCAGCACAGCAGATGCTTATGACACCATTTAAAATTTACCACCTTATGAGTAAAAAGTGCTTTAAATGGATTGTTTTAATATATGCTTCCAAACATACATTAAATAATGGGTACAGTAAGCAGGACAGGGTGCAATACCTCAAGGTGGATAATATCAGGATGAAGCAGTTGTCTCGTTTGAAGTTTTTTCCCAACATTCTCCAAGTCCTACAACATACAAGTAACAAAAAAATTAAAGACCTGCGAAAAAACAAATAAACACAGATCAGCTAAAGCCTATTAACAAAATTAGCTGAAGAAACAAACGAGACCCTTTATATCAACATGTTCACATCGCCAGTCGAGTTTGATAAAACTACTAAGTTACCTTTAGTATCTGAGCGTTCCTGTCCTTCGCAGTTTGAGAGATCAGACACTGCTGTTGTTTCTTAGCCTTCTGCTGTTGGTGATGCTCCTCCATCTGCTGTAGCAGTATCGCTCTTTTCGCCAATCTAAACAGTTATACACTATCACACCGTGTAGTTTCATTTCAATAATATAGCTATTAAATAAGACTTTTCCAAATGCTGAAAAACTCACATCTCTTCATGTTTTTTGTTCAAGTCAAGTTCTTGGTGTGCAGCCGAAGTCATTTACAAACCGGTTAAAAGATCTCATCAGAGCAACCAGATATGTA
>JBAJNP010000164.1:0-126887 GCA_036877545.1 Yasuhikotakia modesta | reverse complement strand
TTAATAAACTATACAGACTTTGAGAAATGTGCAACACTAAAAATTGCTGATATTTAGTTAAAAACGTTTAATATTTAGAGTTAAATAATAAATAATTACCATGGTTTCACTTTTGTCCTTTCTCTGGGGGAGAGGAATACGGGATGTTGACTATGCATAGAGGCAGAGTGGGTGTTCTGTGACTTAACCAGATGAATGAAACATTCAGTACCGCCCACTGCCTGGGAGTTAGTCACTGTATGACACAGTCAAAGCAGCACCGCTCATTAAGTTTCTCTGGGGGAGGCCAGCCAACATTTCTCTCCTCTCAGGCTGCTGTGTTCACCAGAGAGCTTGTTTCTCAATGATTTCAGCAACGTTTAGGGGGTCCAAAAGCCCTGAGCAGTTATCATTTAGATTGCTGTTAAACTTTATTGTTGGCATTTATGCCTCACCCACTGTGATAGTAATGATTGCTCCTGGGTGCCATTCTGTTTTAAATGCAGTGTTGTTCCTTACTAATAATGCTTTAGGCTTTTCTCTAGTGCTTTAAAATACTTACAGGAAATGAATTAGTTTATTCTGAGAAAATATAAGAATCTTTATGTGTGCTTCAGGGCAGAGCAGATTGGTGGAAATGTTTTCTGATTAGCTGTGTTATGCAAAAGTGACTGTGTTCTGTTTATCACAGATAATGTCCAGATTAACTGTTATATGTTCTGCACCTACTCACACCTATGACACACTACAGCTCAGGAGAGCCTATTATAAGAGTGATTTAGCCCAGGGTGTACTGAGAAAGCACACTGAGGGCAGGGATTATATCAGGAACTCTTTGATACAATGTTTCGCATTGACTGTATCGTTCTCATTACTACATTACTACAAACTTCTGTTACTAAATACTAACATGGCACATACATTCTACAAGTTTAATTGGTGTTCAAACTATCACTCCATGCAAAATAAGTCTCTTCAAAAGTACTGACAAAATACGTTTTTACTTTTTACAGTTTTTGTTTGTACAATTACTGTGAGCAAAATCTTGGGATCATTTTATGTGTGATAAATTTTAAGATAACTAAAACCTTGACTAAATGGAAACACAGAGTCTGTTTTTCACAAAGACTTTCTGTAAGAATAAGTCTGATGGCCAGAGCAGATCTAGATTTGAAATAGGTCCAATGAGGACCCAAACACTACTGGCATGCAAACCACACTGATAGAACTATCAGTCCACTAACACTGAACAGCATCCTGAAGAAATTCCACACCTATCAGATAAACAACTTGACAAGTTAAAAGGAAACAAGATCTATTTAATTGAAATGCATTTCTATTTGGATATATTATACTGTTTTAATTTAGTCTCTGTAGTATGTAACAGACCAAAAGTTGATGCTCTTTTTCTTAGCTTTCCAGGTTTGACATTTTTGTCAATATTTATATATTAACTAGTGGACAAAATGTTCTTAGAGAAAACATGCCTAGTGCTCTCACTCTCTTATTGTTACAGCCATGGTCGAGTATAGTTGCATTGCGCCCTCTGGTGTCATGACTGCATAATTGTGTACTGTGTGTACTATTTGTTCACTATAGACTAACTCGTAACATTGGTTTAGTATTTTTTAACAAAACATGACATTTTAACTACATCAAAAGTCCACCAAAGCATTTACTTATTTTGTCTAATGTACATTCACTCACTTGAATTATTTCTGGGGCAAATTTGTCAACAAAGGATTAAGTACACACACACACACACACACACACACACACACACACTTGCGTTAACCTTGCGTGCAATCGTTTGGTATTTTCTCCATACACTGACCATAAAGTCATTTTCCTTGTAAAACTGTGGCTGACCCCACAGTATAGTTGTTTTCACTGTTTTATGTCACATTTTTCTCAGTTCTAAGGAACAATGTAACGTCTTTATAGAACCCTTTCGTTTTGTTTATTTTGGCTATGTTTATGAAGTCTGTTCTTCACAATGTAGCAAAATCTTACACAAACACACACACAATATAACAGACCAGACGTTATTCGTGTTTACACGAGTTTAATGTACTGTTGCAAGTAAAGCACATGATTGGCTATAACCTAATAACCAGCAAAGTGAAAAGATGAACAAACTGTACATAGGCAAGGGGTTGTAAATCCCCACGTGGATAAATAGACGAAACCTAAACATTTAAAAGATTTACGCTGTTTACAATTAGATCATTTCTTTCACTCACAACAATGTTCAAATCGTCCCTTGTCACTAAATACATATAAAATTATATTCAAGTGCGCATTTATTTCCTGAAAGTGTTACATAATTTGCATGGGTACAAGCGTGTAACAATAGACTTTGTCTACGCATTATTCTGATCTTTATTTCCACTTCTTACCGTTTGTTCTTTTATTATTTGGCCATATTAATCTCCAGCATTTATTGAATCGTTTTTTTTTTACATTTAGCTCGCGTCATCCAATACATTTTTATTGTAAGCAAAACTGATTTAAACTGTTTTTAACTTACAAATGATAAACGCAACAAACAATTGAGAGGTTTTCCATAAGATGGCGCTAAATGAATGCTTAGACTAACAGATCGAATAAACGAGCGTATTTATTTATTTATTATTAATACTAATTAATAATATCTGCGGGGTGATATTATTTGGATTTTGCGCTGTAGTTTATTATCAATTACTTGAGCTACGTAGTTTTGTATGGGGTATTGGCTGTATGTATGGATGAGCGCTCCTGTCACGCATCCTATATAAATCAGTTATAATGATTGTTTAGATTATTAAGGTTATTTAAACTACTGATATTATTGACGCAACTAATATGTGACGCAGAAACGGCACCGAATGGACCTGGTGGTTGTAGGTTGTGGCTGTGATAGAGGGTCGGAGGAGATCCGGGCCAGTAAGGGAACCCTGATGGACCCACACCTGGTGCAACCAGATTGAGTTTGGAAATGCCTGAAAACTGGATAGGAGCGAAGTTGCTCTGGAACTTATAAATAGCTTGTTCTGTGGACGATGGTTGGCAAACTTGCGCCAGCCCATTAAAGTCAAATTTGTAAGCGTAGCGCTTTCCGTGCACCTTGGTCATAATGTTTTTGTCGTAGTAATAGCGGAGAGCTCGACTCAGTTTGTCATAGTTCATGTTCGGTTTACTCTTGCGTTCTCCCCACCGTCTGGCGACCTCGTCCGGGTCTATCAGTTTAAACTCTCCATTGGTCCCCTCCCAGGCGATGCATGACATATTGGTGCTGTCTGATAGAAGCTCCAAAAGAAACTGCCACAGCTGGATTTGTCCACTTCCTAAAAAACAACCAAATTGTATAGAACTTTAAAGAAATGGTACGAAAACGACATGCTTAGTACACGGTTACAAAATAGTTCGCGTATATGTAACACTTTATAGACATAATAAACATACAATGGCATTGTATTAATTCTTTATTCGCATTTATATATAATGCTTTATTTGCATATATAATAAATTACTTGCATATTAATAGAATTACGAATTAACATTTTTTTGCTCAATAAAAAATGCACTATTCTGCGTTTTTATTCTGCGTATAAACACGTTGCAAACACATAATTCAGCCCATTGCAAGACTCACCTTTTTGCACGCCTGTATTGATGGGGGTCCAAGATGAGCTTTTGCTGTCCTTCAGTAGATTTTCCGTTGGGTCTGGAAGAAAACGTTCAAATAGCCTGTTTGCAATTCAAATTCGACTGTACTTTTGCCATTTACTAAAAGCTGAAATTGAAATCTCTCAAAGATATCAAAACACAATCGATCTAACTAATGCACTGGACATATTTCTTCATATTTGCAGTCATTTTAGAGGAACAAGCTTTTTAGAGTTAACTATATAAATGTAACATCTATATTTAATTATTTGCTGGAAAAGAGCTTAAATAATAGGAGTATTCTTGTGTTGCTGCACAATGTTGTTGTCCAGATTTTCTGCCTAACTTCAGCGCTGAGGTCAGGAAACGCGTCCAGGAAAAAGGATATCCGATTTCCGACAAAAGAGGACGTGCGTTTCAGACGGAAAAGTCACCCGGCAATGGTGCGCAGCGTGCGCACACAGACCCTAGCATCGCCCTTTTCTCTTTCAATAATTCCATTGATGTTTCTCATTTTATGCGCAAAAAGACTATGTACCTGAGAGATACATGTTAAACATAAGGCTTCCTCCGCAGTTCTGTCGCATTGTGGTGGTGGACGTGAAAGGGTAGGTTTTCATTGGCGCAAAGATTTTTATTAAACTTTATCTCAAAACTGTGATCTGGAATAAATGTGAGACAGATTGAAGTTTCCAGGCAACTGTCACAAGCCCCATCTCTGAGACAATATTCAGACAGCAATTTCCTTCGGTGCATTGGTTTAATTAAAAGAGCAATTTACCTCTGTCATCCCTCCCCGTCTCCACAATAAAAAGGAACCGATAGAAATTCGCCCTTATCAAACCACCATCAAGGTTTAATAAAGTTTCTCTGTTAAGATCAGAGTTTCTATGGAGAATTGAAGTGTTTGACATGGAAACCGTTTCAGATCCTCTTTCTTTTCCGCCTTTTTACCTCTTTGCAAACAGTAAGGCCTGTTCCATGTTGGGAGAGAATATTTGCCTTTTAGCTACGCCTCAGTGCGTAATGGTAAACAAGAACATTTTATCCAAATTTATGCTGTTTTTATACGTGGTAGATGTAAAATGGCATTGTAAACCCTGAACCCTAACATTCTTCATTCCTCAAATGAACACTAACGTAAAACATATAGACATAGTCCCATCTGTCGGGACTTTGCGGGAAGATCTTTCTAAAATGCTTTAAGTATAAATAATTGTGTTTCATGCAATTTCATGCCCTTCTCAAGAATTGTCACTTATTTTCTAACTTATAAACCTGTGTGGTGTGTGCAGGGCAAACGGAAATCACAGCAGTGCTCTTAAACCTCAACAGTGTGATTAAATCATCATTAATTCACCATTAATCACAGGCATGTCAACAATCCCTCATTACTCCGATAGACTCAAGAAGCAAAAACATTAAAGAAAGGTACTTTACTGTCTTTTTATATACGCTAACATAAACATTTTATTTTGTCTGTCTGTACAGGCGTCTGTATTTATTTTTATATTATTTCCAACTCCATCATAGCACTGCCATGAAATAGGTCAGTTTGTTGTACAGGGAACCTGGATAAGTTGTTACGCATTTTGTTTCAATGTATGTGCTTGATACAGATAAGAGTAGTTTCGAAATTTATCATAAAAACTATAAACATTAATGCACGTTACAAAAAGCGCTGTTGTTATACCCACCCAACTGGGAATAGACAGCATTTAGAATTAAAATAGATACACATTATTACTTTATAACTTTAATAACCACAACAGTGAGTTAGAGGCATAACAGTGTGTTAGAGACAGACAAATCCCTATTTTGTGTTCCTGGTTTGGGTGATATCACCTCCAATGTAACTCATTTGTAATTGGCTAAAGTGGTGATGTTACATCACACCCCGGTCTCACCTTTGTCATGGCACTATTTATTCTGCATGTTTATAATATTCGCGCAAAAAAACAGCTCTTGTCATACCCGTGGCTATTAAATGGTTAGTACAAACAGCTGTAACATTTTCCATCTCGTCCACTTCTTCCTCTTCGGCACCGGCACGTCGTGTTGGCTCTCGCATCCCAGACTTGCTTTAGCTGCCTGAGTCATGTAAGCGATCGCAGGCAACTTAAAACAAGCCTCGAATGTAAGGCACTGTTTCTTTCTGTCCATGCAGCGGAGCAAATAACTTTTTAGCAGGCAGGGTGGTGCAGATCTCAGGACGAAAGGATCCTGAACAGCAGTAATATATTACAAATAATAGAAAAAGTGCGAACAAAAGTCTATACATATAAAGAAAGAAAAAAATGTAATATTCTTATACTCAATGCATGTAAAAACTTTACAGGTGTTTACTGTGCTTCCACTATTAGGCTTGTTTTTGGCCTGCAGTACATGAGTCATTTTATTTGTGGTTGCTTTATAAACACTATATACTAACTAATATTAACACGTTTCTGATTTGCTCCCTTAAAAGTTCACTTACCTCGCTCTCGCTCAACAGCATTCAGCACTCGTGTGTGTCTTATAACCACTAGAACCAGTGCTGCACTTTTAATCAGCTGGAAAGGTGTATTTGATTAAGGTGTGTACAGGTGAACATTTATTAGGAGATCCTGGACTGGGTGTGGAAGCGAGTTTTCAAACACAAACTGTGCTGTCATTTCATTCTGTAAGTGGGTGTGTGCAGCCAAATTCTGCCGAGGCCTTGAACGGTTATACTACAAACAAATAAGAGGCGGAAATACACCCGGATCCTATTCTTACAAAAGATTTTATTGGGCGAAGGAAAAAACGCCCCTTCGTTATTGTCGTCGTCATTGGGAAGACACATCCGTCCCATTAGTTACTGCTTAGACCAGCAGGAAAGGTTTATAATCGAGCAACAGCAATACTGTCTATATAAACATAATGACTAAAGGTCAGTACCTCGGACAGCTCCAAAGAAAACAAACTGGGTAAGAGCACGTGAGAATCCACACCCCCGATGTCGATTTATATGCCTATTTATTGTTATAATAAATTACATATAATAATAATAAGAATAATAATAAAAGTGTAATATTAAGTACATTGTAATATTGTGTTATTTAAAATGCAATGTTCGCATTATTATAATTAATATTCGTATTAGTATTATAAGTATTGTAATTATTATCATATGTTTACGTGTAATTTATTTTATTATTGACACTTATTGTTACATTGTATGGGCTTTCAGATCTTTAAACAAAGGAAACGTAAAATGATAAGGAGAGGAGGGGCGTATGGAACGAAACAAAAATAACAGACATAATTCTCCCGCACATAAAGGCCAAAGCGACATATTAACCTATATTTTTATTTGAGTTTGTAAACAAAAACAAAGTCATTTAAGCAGTAACATAAAGTCATGGTCTTGTTTATTTGGAAAAGAAAAACATTACCGTGCAAAAAAAGCAAAACTTGCTTGTATTCTGTTAAACATCTGTGATTGAATGGTTTATTCCTTAAAAGACAATGTTGCCAAAAAAATCACAATTGGTGAATATTGCTCTAATGCACAAAAAGAACTAAAACCAGATATTTCTGTTATTTTAAGTATTACCAAAAATATCACTTGATCTGAGCAAGGAAGTTTATATAAAAAGCAAGGAATTTCCACAAGCAAGTAAAAATATTGTGTCTTTATTGCCTACTGTTATGACAAGGCTTAACGTGGAAGGTATAGAATATAAATTTGTCTTATTGCTGAATTTTGCGCATAGACTGGATCTGATTGCTGTGTGCTGAATTCATTGTAGCATCTGTACTCTCCCTGGCGTCTGTCTCTCTCAAAGATGTACTGATATCCACGGTAACCGGGAAACTGATAGCCAACCCAGCTGCCAGAGAGAGGGACAAATCTCATTTATTGCATCACACACTAATAAGACAGCACTGCATTATGCACCTGATACATTATTTGTCACCATGGAGTTCCACAAAGAATAACACGTTGTAAATATGCTTTTGCTAACATTTACTAAAATCCAACTATTGTATATAGTATTTTACAGAGAAATATTTTATAATCGGTGTTGATTTTTATAATCGATGTTGGCAATTGTGGGTAATAAAAACAGGGATCAGTATTTAAATGCCTGTGTGTCCAACTAGTACTCAGATTTTGATGTAGTGCACTAGCAAATCAGACAAACCAGTGGTTGTTTATTGGATAAAAAATGCTAGCAGGTTGATGAGGGGACTTGCACACCTGAGGTGACCCTCGATAGAGGGAACATTTTTACTTCACGACCCATGGCTTGGAGGGAGGGGTAGTCCTCACACATCTCAAATTTATGTTCCACGAAATCTTCACATTCATACAAGGATATCTTACTGTCACTGTGCTTCTGTCACGGAAAGTGTAATTTAGGGAATAATAGGATGATTTTGAGAATTGTTTTTAGATGGAACATTGGCTATAAAGTAACAATGTGGAGTTTCAACAGTAATATTGATGAATATCGACAGAGGTGATGGAATAAGTCCTTCAGAAATGATGTGCTGCTAAAATAAACTTACAGCATATTTAACTGGTCCGAAAGAAAGCATGTGTTCTGTAACTGCTGTTGGTACTCCAGGCCTGGTAACAGGGATAGTCGCCTTTTTCCAGAATAAACTGATGGTTCCGGAACACAGGATACTCCTGTGTATCCCACCCAGCTGGAGGAAAGAGAGTCATACACACACCAGGAAGTAACAGCATTTTACACGGCAATGATCTCTGCTGATCAGGATACAAAAGGCAAAGCAAACATGGTGGTGTGTGCTGAAGAGAACTGCTCTTGTTTATTATCAGTTCATCTGTCACCACAGGCAGCTACAGCACAGCAGGCAGCTGCCAGCCATCTATCTGCCTATCTGTGCATTGTTTGCTTGTCTGTTTCTCTCTTTCTGTGCACATTGTGGAAACCTGTATTTCAACCATTTTTTTAATTGAATACAATCTTCCAGGCTTTCAATTTGTGGAATATAAAAGAATTAACATGTAAGCTATAGTCAGGTGGAACTATATATGTATTTGTATCTGTATTTTTAATTCATTGGTGCATTGTAACAAAAATTTAATCCTAAAGTTCATGCGTTTGCAAGTAAAAAAAAATCAAGTAACGTTTAGCCCTGTGAATTTTAAAACAAAGAAAGAAAAATCAAGACAGTATTAGTCAGCATTGGACTAGCCATTTGTTTTAAGCAGCATTTATTAGTCTGTCTATCTGTTTGTCTGCTTTCCTGCCCCCATTTTATTCCATCCCTTGCCTCACCGCCTTTGTTTATGTGTGGATTTGTGTACATCCCATTTAGCAAAAGACCTTCTTTTAACGTATGCTAATGCAGGCTGTTGTTCAGATACACAGAAAGCATGCGATTGCTATTGCTATAATGTACTAATGTTATTTAAATAACATTTAAATAACAATAAGTCATTTAGCTAAACATTTGAGATGAAATAAGCATATTCTAATTTGTAGTATAAATTATTTTCTTAATGCAGAACAGAAATCGTTTAAAGAAGTAATTAAAATAATCTGTAGTAAATGTTATTCATTAACAATTGTTTGTTTAGGGTAATACACGTCATCAGTCTGCCTGACGACATCTTGTGGTGCGATAGATGATCGCACTTTACTGCCTTCTGCCCATTTTATCTTTCATACGGCCTTTCATATTGATTTTATTGCTCGTTTGCGTATGTTTACTAAAATGCTGGAAACAAACCCCTATAAAATATTGTAATAAGCTGTAACAGGAATACAAATGCCTGTTCATGCACACGTGATTATTCTCACCTGTTAGGTGTTGTTTGCACAAGAGCAGGTGCTGTACACAGCTGCTGTAATCCTGATTTGACATCTAAGTTCAGCCTCATTTTCCTACGAAATCCAGTTCATTTACATCCCAAACGCCGCAGCTGAAACCCTGCATCATAATTCATTTTATCTCTGGTTTTATCTCTTTCGTGAAATAAGATAAAACACATTGCTATTCATTAGTTTCATTCATACTCTAATTTCATAATGGCAACAAGAACACATTAAACAAACTATTTTTAGTTGTGCCCTTGATTAATTACTGTAACCGGTATAATCTAGAGGAAATCTTCACATTATTGTGTGGCAAGTCATATTGGATAAACAATACATATAGTCTTAACATGATTCACTTGTAAAATTAATGTTGAAATCTTGAAATGTCCCTCTTAAATTATTGTTATCATTTTGTTCTTAAATTTTAAAAGAACAAACTTCTGAAAAAGCACAACGTTATGGAATGTCCTTAATTTGTGGATTATCATTCTACAAGCTACAATTGCATTAATGTCTATAGTGAGATTTTTGTAACTGTCACGGTTGTTTGAAATTCAAATGAGTCCTTTGCATGTCAGAAAATGCAACACGTCTGTATTAGTTCAAGCTGTAGTACTGTATTCTAGAGAAGTTACACATTTATAATCTATAACGCTTTATAAATTATTAAATAAACCTTTAAAATGGGTTATACAGCTATTGTTTCTCTGATTGCTATAGATTTACTGGCAGTTAACAAACAGGTGTGAAAATGCACTGAAACTGGCCTGTGCTATATCTGAATAGTTAGTGAACATCTCAATGTCTCCTGGTTGATGTTTTCTTAAAGTTCCCATGGAAACTACTAATCCTTCTAAGGGCAAATGTGAACACATCCAGACAACTAGTGCAGGTGACATCTGCTCAGATAATGTTCTTTATGCGTTTGAGCACACAAACCAGGCTGTTCTGAAGACCAGGCCCACGGTTGACAGACACAGACGTTTCCATCTAATCTACTGCCAAGGGCAAGGAAGAAGTCATTTGCATTTTCAACAGTAACCCATTTAACTGCCACATAGCCAGAATAGCTGTTTGCCAAGTGTTTCATGTACTAATGGAATATTATGTTTCTTTACATATTTATTATATAAAAATTCTGTTTACACAAAAAAGGCACTCAATGTCACATCCTAACACAACATACACAAAAAATACAAAAATATTGCTTGTATTAATAAAAAAAGAATTTAATTTTACAGTGTATTTCATAAATGTTTGTTGATAAATTATAAGTTAAAAATATGGCCTTAATAATGGCATAGAAATTGATGAATTACTGTATTACCTGAACCACACCACCACAGGAAAATATTTAAATATCTATTGGTTATTATATAACAAATGACAAATCATGGTTATATAAAATTACAACCTAATTGTTTACATTATTACAAAGGCTTTAATGACAAAACCTAAAAGTTACATGAAAAGCAAAACATTCATGTCTGTTTCGTCCGAATAAAACGCAAGCACGTTTTAATATTGTTTCAACAACTCAAAACACCTTGTGTGTTAAAACTGACATGTCCTACACGTCAAAGTCTACAGCTGTTTTACTGAAGCACGTCTGTATTTGCTTAACGCGAGCCGAACGAACAAAACCTTTTCATCTTCAGGTATTGTGCGTGTGGCTCAACGTTAGACAAGTACAGAAAAAACCCAAACGATCCTTGATGCTGGTTCGTCCAGTGTATGGTGGTGACCTGTCCATTCCCTTCAAAACGCCACACCAACAAGCATAATAAAAAAATGTAACAGATCAACAATTTTATAAGCAGCCAGTCAAATTATACTTTATTATATAGTGAATACACATTTTATAAGCTTTTACATTTTAGCCCAGTTTTGTTTATTAACAAAACAAACAAAATCTTAATTGACTTTCCTTAAATCCTTAAATCACTTTAGCCTATATTATCTAATCATTTGTTACGCATTATATAATAGGTATATATAATATAATAGGTTATAATTATTATAACCTATTGCACAGATCAAGCGATTCAGACTTACCCGTCATCTCTAGTACACAGGTTGCATACAGGTAATGCGTGTACGACCACTGAGGCCTCGGTGGTCGTACACTTATATAGTCTGTTGCTCGCGGATAAATGCATTGATCTGTTTTCTGTGTAGCGCGTGAAACTCCGCTCCGGACACCTGTCACACTTCGCTTTCCTCTCATCCAATATTGACACAGGGACTCAACAGGGAGGGCCACAGCAGATTACTTTCTCTTATGTCAATCATGTCTCTCTGTGCAAACCAAACCAGCGTTTCCCCGAGTTTAGACACCTGGGCGAATGAGGTAAAGGCACATGCTTGAATCACAAGTGATGCAAAAATAGTGTTTAAAACGACACAATGTATATTTGCTGTTTGTGCACGTGGGTAGATGACAACGTGGACACGACTATGCAAAACCAAGATTTGTTTGTATTGAAAGGCAACACGTTACAATGAGTCTTAATTCGTAAGCATGGGTATACATACAACAGTTAAACGTGTTACAGCATTTAACGACGTTATGTCAATTCATCAAAGTAATTGTTCGTTCATGATAGTTTATTGTGCATTATATTACTTGACAAGTTGAAAGTGTAAGTTAAGTTAAAAATGTAATTTAAAAAGTTAGTAAATGTTGAAATTGACCGAGCGTAATACATGCTGTAGGCAACTGTTCATGTTAAAGAAGGAAAGGGCATTTAATGAAAACTGCATTAACCCTCATGTAACAAACCCGTGGTTGTAAACAAAGCGCAAAATGTTTGTGACGGGAAGCTTCAGGAACTACACGGAGTTTTAACCCTCATACTGCATCTGATGCGCCTGCGCCCCCTGCTGGTCTCATAACACGCGTAAAGACATGTTAATGGCTGTAGAAGTTTTTCTTTCAGCTTTGATATACACAAGCAAACTTTGGGAATCAAACTCAGAGGCGTGCTCTAGTTCTCACAGTTTTTACTCAGGTGAATATTTCCCAAGGTAGAGACAAAAACTAAAAAAATGACCATCATATCACCTTTGATCCTCATACCAGTGTGGCTGTATAGTGCTTTCCTAGAGCTACTACAAGATGAGAATGTAATTTCATGTTGCAAGATACAAGACTAGGTGTTTGAAACACAACACAAAACCACTGTTAGAAACTGAATTTTGACTCAAATTCTTGAAATTCTAGCTGAGATATTATCACTATGACGTCCGTCCATCCCTGATATCTGATATCCATCCCTTGTCTCCCCTGCTCTTTTTCAAATGTGATACACAAAAACATCTTTCACATATACTCATCAAAATAGATCAACATATTTTGTAACAAACTATTACCAGTTGTGTCAAACAGGGGGAGAGTATTCTAAAAAAAGTTTATTCGTTTATTTGGCAACAGTATCAACAGAGGCCCAGTAAAAATTAAATGTACCCAGTAAAAATGGAAACGAATAATCAAGTTATAACCCTAAGCTGCCAGACATGAAGTTTCCAGAATTTGTCTTTTCTTTGGGAGCGCCATCAGCTGGCCTGTGAGAGTCTCTTCAGATATGCCTCCCAGCCTGCGTTTCTGTATTCTTCTGCAGCTTTCAGACGGTCAGAGCTGGCAAGAATACCTCGTCCCACAATTATGATATCAGAGCCTTTAGAACAGATGACATCTTCTGGACTTGAATACTGCTGCCCAAGACCATCACCTATACAGCAAAATGAACAATAATGAAACAATTCACACACAGTGAACATAATATAAACTGACAACACCACAATGTACCTCCTGTTTGCATTTGCACTCCTGGTGTCATATGTACAAAACCAGGCTTTTCACTGATCTCTGATCCACTTATAAACCCAAACACAAAGTCAGAGTGGTCTTCAGCCATCTTCACCTAAAGAACATTTCAATAAACTCACATGAGTGGCTTAAATCAGCAAGCAATTCAAAAGTTTAAAAATAAAAAATATAAATAAATAAATTGCTAAATGGACATTATCCTTTACAATTGGAACACTGAAAGAAAAACTTTAAAAACATAAAAACAAAGAGAATTTTTCCTGAAATAAGAGCATAGTGTTTAAATAGATTTCTTTAAAGTAAAGGTGTACCACTGCTTTGGTGTAATCCCCTGTTGCTAGGGATCCCTGAGAGCTCATCTGAGCAATAAGCAAACAACCATGACCCAGAGGCTTGCCAACTGCACTGAGACCCTGCAGTACACCTGGACCTGGCAATGCATGAGCATTGATGATGTGTGCCCATGATGAGATCCGATAAAGACCACCTTCATATCACACAGAACAAAAGAATTAATAGACATGAAAGAAATCATTTAAAATAGAAATGTAACCAAAAAGAACACACAACTAAATTTAGGTCTAAGACAAAGCATACAGGACCTACACAAACACTCTCTAACAAATCAAAACACTGAATTCCAACATGGATATTTCCTGTAGCTGTTATCTAAAATAAAAAAGTCTCACCAAACACTCTGTAAAAACAAACACTCACCCTCATATTGATGCTTAACCGTGTTCCCAATGTCAGCAAACTTGCGATCCTCAAAAATCAGGAAGTTGTATTTTCTAGCTAACTCCTTTAGTTTACTGGCAACATCTGCAGTGAAGTCCTGCAAGATGTCCACATGAGTCTTCAACACGCAGATCAATGGACCCATCATCCTAGCAATCTCCAGCAGCTCTTCAGAAGCAGTCACATCTGCAGATACACACAGATTGCTCTTCTTCTCCTCCATGACCCTCAGTAGCTGAGCAGCAAGAGGGTGTGTGTCAGGCAACCCAGCACGGTGCCCATAGCTGAGAACCTTACAGCTGCTAACAGGAACCGAGGAACCTTTCTCATGGGCTGATCTGTAGGTGTTATTTTCTTCAACGAACCTCTCTACATCCTGAGACATAGCCAAGTCAATTCGTCCTGCCTTAACTAACACTTCCAGAAGTTTGGTGACAGAAATAACTGAATGCAGTGTTATGCCTTTATCAGCAAGCATGAAACTGCCTCCCTGTTCTCTGTCCATTAACACGACGGCGTCTGAGACCTTCAGACCTTCCTTCTCAAGCACTTCAGCAGTTTCTAGAACGCTGCTTCCACTAGTCACCACATCCTCGACTATTAAACACTTGTGCCCCGGCTGGATGTTTCCTTCAATAAGACGTTTTGTTCCTGGGGAATAACAAGTCAAAATGATTGTGAATTGTGCAATCTGCTACAAGAGTTGATGACAGTTTTACTCAGCAGTTCTGCCCATTAACAAGCTTAAGCTACAGATCTCTGTGCACTAAATCATCCAGGAAGTCCATTCTTTACCATGAAGAGCTGAACAGCTTGCACAACAATGCACCTGATTTTAAACTGTAGTATTATAGTAGTGAATAGATAAGATTCTGTGGTGCAATATCTAAAGTTTTTTACATTTATGCAGCTTTATATAGTTGTGTATACAGTACTCACAATGCACACCTGTTCAACTTTTCCTTGTATTTAATTGTACGTTTAGTATCTTATTTGTGGTGTTGAGTATGTATATGTAAGTATATGTAAATGTACACAGAGCTCCTGGAAACCACAAATAATTGTCCCTTATTGAACCCGAAAAGATTTTGTAGACGTCAGGGTGTAAAAAATCAGTGCAAAAAAAAACAGTCAAGCACTGAATCGTTGAATAACTTGTGAGTATATTATAATAACTAAAGTAGCAACACTTGTATACCGTAGTCTTTCGCCTCCTTGCGTCGAATAAGCATCGGGTGTTCTCTGTTCGAGCAGATGATGGTGGCCAGAGGAAGAGCGGTGTACGGGACACCACACACACAATCAAACTGCACCCCTGCATCCTCAGCACGCTTATGAAGAAGATCTGCCACCTACATATCAAAAACATTACATAACAGCGCACATAAAGGTAGCTTAGCATTAACTTAAGCTGAACACGTGTTTACCTGGTTCATAAGCGCCGGATGGGACACTATCACTCTAAGATCGAAGTATATAGGCGAAATTAGTCCACTCTTTAGTTTAAAAGTCCCAAATTTCACAGCTTGGATGGCGTGAAGTTTCAAGATTAAACTGTCAAGACTCCCGTCATCCATTGTAAAATAATCGGCGAATACTGATATCAGTAAATATAATGTAAAGTCGTACTTAGTAATAAGTAACACACGTGATAGTTCTTCTGCTCCACGTGGTTCCCTCCCTGAGTAACACGTGACGGCTCTAGTTGACAAAATAAAAGTTGCTATAATAAAATAATAAAATATAGACTTAAACAAGTTTGTAATTCACATATTATAATATTTTAATGTGAGGTTAATACAATATTATTAAAAATAAATTTGCTGTATATTACTGTAAGTGTATTATTTATTTGCAATGTATGAAATCTATGACTTAACAAATACATTTACACGGATTAGGATCTTCTTAACAATAGCAATAATAATTAACAAAGATAAAAAAGTACATATTTTAAATCTTCCTCAGTTGTCTTATTTTGCGATTTTAGGTTTGAGGACTCTTATACTATATATTAATATCACTGCTAAAGTCTATCATCTATGTGATACTGTCTGGCCAAAGGTAATGTATTGATGTAACAATTATCTTCTGTCAACAGTTACTATCGCTGGTCATGTGCTGAGCTGACTGTCTTTTGATCTCTATGTTTTGTCCAGCAAAAATAAAGGATGATTAAATAAAGAAATAAAGGAGAAAACATTAGTATCAGGATATCTAAGCTGTCTGTAAATGGCAATTATGCAGCATTATATTATACATTATTAATGTTTATACAACTTTCCTTATTTTGCCTATATAATGGCAATTTAAGAAGCACACACAAAAAGTTACTAACAAACACGCTACATTAAGTACAATATATAACCATTGTTTTTATAATAACAACGACAACAAAACACAGGTTAAGGCAAACACACAACTGAATCTGATTTAAAGCAGTTTTATTTTATACATACCTGGTTATTCCTCAATCTGATAAATGTTAATGGTTATGTAAAAGCTGTATAGATCCAATTCATCAGTGGAGATTTTAAACACAGATAAAGTAAATTGTAAATTAATGCATTGTACAGATAAGCCCAATACTATAAGCTCAGGCAATGTTAAATGAAACAAACAAAAGTAAATTCAAATTACCTCACTATATTTGTTTATTTGAATTAGGGCCCATTAACAAATTGCTAAACAGTCAAAAACAATGTGACTAGGCAAAAATAAAGTTGAGGCAGTACTCTTTTTTTTTAAATGGCTGATTCTCTAAAATGCAAATTTTTGTTAATATGATTATTGTATTTTGACTTTTACAGCCGTTTGTTTTACAAACAATTTTCTTTAAAAAGCAACAACAAAGAGCTTTGTTTTTATATCTGTGTAAAAAGCATACAAATTACTACTGTTTACAAACTCTCATTTAGACAACATACTTAAGGCAACCCAATATGGGTAAATTCATATGGGCAGCAGCATTACTATAATACAGCACAAAAATGTTTATATTATGTTTTTAATGTAATGGGTTTCTATTGCAGTATATGTGCCATTTTAAAGTCAAAAATAAGACCAAAAGCTACTAACCAAACAATGAACTAGTCATTTACCTGAAAAGTAATCTGAAATGGTCAGTACTGTTCATCTTTTTAGATTTCGTAATATTATTTTTTCATAGCATTATGTTTATGCTAGTGTTTCATTTATGAAAAATTACTTTTGCTTATGTTACTGTTTTAACAAAGAGAACTCTTAAAACAAACGAAATATTATAAAGGTGCTCTCTAAAAATACTTGGTTTAAGTATTTTTAAATATTAAATGCTGCCATTTTATGCTCTATTGTGCAAAAAAGGTTTGGACCAAATGAAACCCCTACTGTAAAAATGTGTTTTACAGTAGACAAACATAACAATATTTTCTCAAAATAACACAGCTTAAGCCCACACAGTAAATCAAAATCCAGCTGCTAAAAACAGGCACCAAAACTCCTGCTAAGAGCCTCTAATAACACAAATCTGGCTGTACTAAATACAACAAAAGTTTCTCCCACAAAAAAAACAGCAATCTAACAATGTACTATATTATAGCAAATCCTTCCTCAAAATTATTAGTTTAACATTTTAAAAATCATGATTTTCCAAAGTCATGATTTTTGTTGATCTTCTGTGTATTATTTTAAGTTCATTACCTTTATTGATAATATCTGTAAACAAAGATTTGAATGCATTAATATCTACACCCAGCTGCTAAAATCAAACCTTCAGTGCAGTTAAAAAACAGTGGAGGGAGTGACACAGGGCCTTAGTTTTGTTATTCAGCAAATGACAGCTATTACAAACCTGTATGATCCATTCTTACAGAAACAGCCGGCACACCCATCAGGGCTGTTCAGGTGTCTGCAGGTTTAAAGCAGTGAGTGGGCACAATTATGCTAAGATGAAAAGCTAACCTGCTAATAAAGATACAAGTGTTTCAAGGGTTGTGCTGCATCACTGTGGTGTGCCATTAGCCTGTGAGTCTGACCAACTGCTGCAGGTGTGGTATTACTGCATTGCCTCTGTGATGGACTGCTGAAGATAAGGACCTTAGGCGTCTGTGTTTCTGTCTCCGTTCTCCTGAGGTTGAAGCTGCTCTTTTTCTGTGCTGTCCTCCTGCGGTGGCCGTACACGTTTGAAGAAGCCCAACTGTGAAGAAAAGACACATTAAATTCATAGCAAGTGGCCTTCAGTCACAATGCCACTAGTTTGATTTAATCTAACATGGATTTAACCAATAACTGATGACATATACTGATGACTGATTTAACTGATGTTTCTAGTTGTTTACCTTGTACATGACAAAGATGAGCAGAGCCAGAAGCAGCAGACCGGCCAGTACAGCCAGTGCCACCACCCATCCAGGCACAGGCTGAGTGAGCTCTGAATTCACCCAGATCACCTTCAGGGAGGCCTGCAGATGACATACTGAGGTTCAGCTGCTGTCTAAACAATATTACACTACAGAACTAGACCGACATCAGGTTTTACTCATTCATCTGCTGTGTTATTTGACTACTCACTAAACTCACAACTGCTTTAAGTTTGAATACTTACAGATGTTATGCTGGCCGGGAGCTCAGACATCAGGTTTTTATAAGGCATCTCTACAACACTGAAGGAGGCAGAGGATCTAACAGTGTATGACTTGTTTTGACTTTCAGCCTAAAAGAAAAATAAATATCACTGTGTTTTGTTGTACTAGCATTTGTGAAGTGAAAACTAAACCTTTAAGGGTTTATTTCAATCACATGAATGTTTTTACCTTGAGAAATGTGCTCACAGCGAGTCTGGAGTAAATAAATAAAATGGCGCTCTGGCCTTTCTCCAGACGCCCAACCCAGCATTTAATCTCCTGACACTCTGCAGTCCCACAATCCTGTGCGGGTACAAACAACCAATTCAATTTGCATAATTAAAAAAAAAAAAAAAAAAAAAAAAAAAAATCGCACCATTAGTTCAAGTTCAATGTCATGCAATTTATTGTAATAATTACAATAATGTGTAAATAGCTTTGGATAAAAGTGTCTGCTGAATAATTTCATGTAAAATCTAGTCTATTGATCTAGACTAATGTAGTAATGTAGCAATTTGTGTGATGAGTGTTTTGAGCTGTGATATGAAACAGAACTGTGCCACTGTGTCAGTGTGCAGCTGTTTAAAGTTGTGACTATACCAGAATGGCAAAGTTCTCTTCTCCTTGTTTGTCCTGCAGGTGTCTACGATGAACACTGTGTCTGTTTCTGCCCTCTGCTCTGTCTCCACTGGCAGAAGTCTCATTTTTGTCAACTAATCTGGGATTCTGGGTAAATGGAAAAGCAGAATTTATAGGAGATCCTGAGGTGCCTGGTTGCAACACAGTGTTACATATGCTAAAATGTGTTAGAAGAAACATTGTGGGACACATACAGTTACGTTCAGAGGGTTGATATCCCTGTTTGAGCTGCAATTCATGTTTCCATCTACTTCTAGTTTGGTGATGTAGAGCAGAGATCCATTTTTGTATTTGTAGGGCCAGCGAATGTCCAAACTGGCCATACTGAATGTACTGGGGCCTCTATTACGCAGCTAGAAAAAGTAACAACATGATGACATTTAAAAAAAACCTCTAGTAAAAAAGTAATCTGTGAACAAATGATTGATTGTGATGTCTGTGATGTGATGTCAGTGTTTTACCTCATAAATGTGCTGTACAAGAGGTCCAATATCATCCTCCAGAACCGGATTCTCTTTTGGCTGCCAGTTAGCGATGGGTAAGAAAACCTGCTCTGGTGCAGAAACTCTACAGCAGCACAGAGATAAATAAACCAATAAGATGTGTTTGTGAAGCTAAACTTGCGTAGCCACACAGTCATTTGTTCAACCAGATTTGTTTCATGAATACTTCGACCTGTTTGGTGTTTATTTAAAATTAAAACTATTTAAAATAAAATTAAAATTTTATCAAAATGTAACCTAAAATTGTATGTAACCTATATTTCCAACATCTCTTTTTCAACCAACTGGTTTTCTGATGGACTAAAATGATGTCCGACCCAATTTTTTCTTTGAATATCCTGTTCCACTCAAAAGTAAAATGACCTACACAACATGTATTTTACATAGAATTTCATGTTGACTTGCTGCTCGTACAATATGTAATACAACAAGATATTAAGAATCATACCCTCGTAATTCCACTCTGGCCAGCACAGCAAGTTTTGTCACCACGGAGACCAAATTACTGGTGTTATTAAACTGATTGGAGCTGAAAGCAAAATGAATAATTGACATCAACTGAGCGCAAGGTGGTGCTGTTGCTTCACACATCTGAAGGCTTTTCCTTAACCTTCGCTCTGTATTTTTAGCCACTCATAAACATATGAAAGAAAAGGGATTGTTAAAATGAAGTATGTTGTCAACTGCAGAAATAAAATAAAAGTTCCTTATAATTAAGAACTAAAGAACCGTTGGCAGTCAACAGGAAACAGGAAAATGAGATTAAAAGCCAGTTTTTACTACTTCCGCTTTATGTTTAAGTCTCTCTCCTTTTAAAAATACCCAGATAAAAATTTAGAGTTGTTCTACACATTCAAATACTATATAATAATATAAACTATACTCATATATTACAATATATATAATCATATACTAATATTTAATACCTTTGTATCTGCAAGTCAAATTTGACATGGGTGTCCTGTTCAGACAGCTGATGCACACTGAAGCGTAATCCTGCCATTATCTGCAAAACAACAGTTTCACAGTAAAAACAAACCTTTAGAAAATACACTGAGTCATTTACATGCTATAGCAATAGACAAGAGTAATTTTCTCTACAAATGTGGAAATATTTTAGCATGGAAAAGCTGTTTGTCACCTTGGTTCCTCCTTTCATTGGGTTTCCAAGATCACACACCACCAGTCTGGTCTGATTCTCTTTCTTAAAGGCACAAGACAGCCTCGATAATGTCTGAGATACAGAAATGATACGAATTAATCCACAAATTAAACAAAACTTCATAAACTGTTAAAACATTTTACAAAATGTTCCAGGTTAAAAACAAGTCCCATTAACATCTGTAGCACACAGCTGATGACCTCAAAATACTTTGACTCATCCCTCAGTTTAAAGAAAACAAAAACTCTGTTTACATTAATTACAAAGTTACATTACCTAAAAGTTAGTTTAGTATAACCTTGATTTTAGGAGTTTAATGATCAAATATAACTTGCACAGGCCAGAGTAGTATGGCATTGTATCTTATGAATCATCTTGACTTCTTAAAACTATAAATGGTTATGTTTTTTGTGGCTATACTTTTTTTTTTAAACACTCTATGCTTTAAAATTCGTCATGGCTGAATTCCATTTTAAGGGCTGTACAAACATTTTTTTGTTTTTTGAGAGATTGTACAGTCAGTTTTTTTATGACAGCATTCCACAGATACTGCTGAAAAAGCTAAACTTTAATTGAACCTGAAACGTTAGCATCTCTTCTAGCATCAAGTTCCTTTAAGGAGATTGTAGATTGGGACCCCTGCTCACCTCACTGTTCCGGACCACCCCAATGAAATCTGCCTGAGACGGTAGAGTAACGATAAGATCAGCCTCATACGCCCCTTCCCCTCCATTCTCTGCTGTAACTTCTAGGGTCAAGGGGTTATCATCACCTATATAGATCTGTTTCTGGTCACTGAAGCACAAAACAGAATCATACACACATTAAACTGTTGCTTCACACCACAAGAAAATGGTGGAATTTAGGGCTTAGATGAACCGGTGACTCACCTCACAACAGTCAGCTTTAAGTCTGGCTTGCAAATATTGTCTTCACCACAATCCAGAAGTATGTGGGCCTAAAAAGTCACAGGGAATTATGTGAAAATAAAGTCAGCTTCTATTTTTGTCCAATGAGAATATATTTATAACATCTTTGTAAGAGCTACATAAACAACGCAGCTCCCACAATTATCCCCACCTACTGAGCAGCTATAGACCCTCAGTGATGCTCACACATGCACCACCCTATAAGCACAGGTTAGTGAAGGCTGACATTATAGACACTTATACCTGCTTGGTGATATTTGTAGGATTGGACTGGTCAAGGATGGGCAACAGGCCTGTCTTATCTGCTGCTGTTTTGTAATCCAAGCTGTATTCCATAAAGACAGCGATGGGCGTGATCTTATCCCTGAATTCTGAGTCATCCTGTGAAAGAGAGAGCCAAAAGAGGAGAGAGGGAGAGAAACAGGGCCTCTGTGTCAAATGAGCTCAAGGCTGGAGAATTTAAGCGCACAAACGCTCCACAACACAGTCTTTTATGTCCAGCTAAGAAAGCTTTGCCTTTTCCAGGTCAAATCCTTCTTTATTTTTTTAAACAAAATAACGCCATGTTCCAGTGCCAAACATCTGGGCTATCTGCCAACGCAGCTTAAACACACAGCACAACCACGTGTTTTATGACATAAGGAGATCAGCACTCCTTTAGCTGGCCAAACACAGTGAAACTGCACTAAACTTGCAACAAATGTGGCTACATCAATTCACATAGCAATTCTGTCATGACCTATTTGTGACCAGCACATGTGAACACCGGAACTCAGCTTTGTGTTGCCTAATTGGTAGAACATGTCGCTAAACATCCCAGGGTCATGAGTTGTATTTGTCACGCATGTATTTGTCACATAAAAGTGCCTGTCAGATGAATGTAAACGGCTGCTCTCACTATTAAATAAGCCTGAAGCTCCTCACACGCCGCTCCCTGGTTGTTGGAGACAGTCATGTTCTTTGAATAATGAGACATCTTGTTGTGGAGGAACAGCACACGTTTGATGGCTCCCTTGTGTTTGAGACGGTCCAGGGTCAAATCCACCTGGAGACCTGCGATGGAAAAGTTTTTCCAAGTCAATACGGATAATGTTCCATTTAAAATGTTTTCTAACAGGATTAGAGAAAGCAGAAATAATGAGGACAGTACAATAAACTTCACAGCAAATAATTTGCATTCTTTAAAAAGGCTGTTGAAGCGCGTGAGAGAAATATAATCAGCAAAAGCAGTCAACCCTCAAAGCTTTTGAGTCTCAAAATGTCTGAGAAAATACTCAGTTGTTCAAAACTGTATCTGCTCAAAGCAACTTTAATCCTTCAAATTTAATCTGAAGTGCCTTACAGTACAGTTATAGGTCTGTCTTGTCTTTTCACTGGAAGAGGCAAAAACATACAATCTCCCATAACTTTCTAATATCTTAACTAATACAAATAATACATTAAATATGTACAAATTGGCGCATATCAGCAGCATGTATTCATTCAACTTGGTCCATCCAGTCACAGCTGGGTAATCAAAGTAGATTAGATGCTACAACTCCACCAATTTCAATCTTATATCCTTCTATGAGATATTATTGGGTCTCTGAAGGTCTCCCATTTTAGACTGATCTCAATATTCTGGGGTGAAAAAATTGTAAGTAGAACAAGGACAAAACAGTATGAACAATTAATTTAAATAAATAATGTTACTCATTTTACAATTCCTTCCTGAAACTGACACCCACTTTCAACTATATATACCTGATGTGTTTAAGGCCCTGCACACATCCGCATCCTAAGGTTGGCTTAACGGTAGCTATTAGCCCAACCAGACCATAGAGGAACTTCAAAGCACAGTGAGAAATAATGAATTGGCATCATGCTCTGTGGTCTGTGGGTCTGGTAGCCATTACGACCCAGACTGTGAGATCTCTGTGAAGGCTTTGGGAATGCCGGACACTGGGCTATTAACGGCTCTGCATCCAACATCCGGCTCCAAACACACAGAGGATCGACACATCAAGCTCTGTTTTCCCCCTGCAGCCGTATTCTTAACACACCGTAACAGCAGGACTCCATTTATAGCCTTATGTGCTCCTTCCACTTACAATAAAAGGATTGTTTGCCTAAATATAAAATGTTTCATAAATTAAATATATACATAAAATTGAGAACTTACGAAGAGATGATGGGGCTCCCTTGCCACTTGCCTTCAGACAGTATTTTATAGTGAAGCTAAAAGAATTTTAGCATTTGTGTTACAAAAAACAGCATTTGACAAATTGTAATTTTCTTTTTAATCGTATTGTTATTATTTTGACTAGATTTTGTGTTTAAGATTTACTTTATATATTTTCTACATAATTAGTAGAAGGATAAATCTTCACAAGTGTAACTCACCAGGACACTGTGGTGGCTGTTCCAGGCACAGTGCAGCTCTTGTCCTCAGGGTTCAGGATCTGTGGGCTAATGTCCAGTGTGGTGTTCACACTGATGACCGGACGAGCCCTGGACAAACAAAACAAGCAGCCATCACCCTTCTGCCAATAAAAAATAATGAGGAGCAGAACACTGGTAAAATCCTACAGACAGGTCGAAGGAATCTTGCCTGGCCAGGAATTTTAAATCAGACACTTTTTATTTTTCTCCTCGTTTCCCATCATGCCTTGCAGCAAAAAGCTATAAATATGGTGTATTCTACAAGTGTCAATAAATGGTTGGTGGTCTTCCACATACATATACAGGCAACTTTTTTATTTTAATACAGCCTGTAATTGCTGACACTACTTGCACATACAGCATATTAAATGCTGCTGAATTAAATTAGAGAAGATTTAATGGCTTACCCCACCCTGATCATAAAAGTCTATCAAATACAGGTGTGGCTTCAAAGCTAGACTGAGGGATAGGCGTACTGTACCTGTACAGAATAGCTTTGTCAGCCCCAAACACACCAACAACCAGGTCTACAAGAAGACAAAGAGAAATTATGAGAAAGGCATGAGGGGAGCAAAAGATAAAGCAGATTTGAACTGATCTAATGAAAGAAAGAATCGAATCAGTTTTAATGTGAATAGCAGTGTATGTAAAACAAGATGTAAGGGGTTGAAATCTAACCAGGGTATCCGTTCTGATCCACATCAGTGCCTCCATGCATGGCATAACCAAAGCTTGAGGGCATGGAAGCTGACGCCCACGTCCCCTCCAGAACTTGAGAGGCCACAGGATTAAGCCCTGTGGGACACCCATTATGAATGTATACAAGGCCGCGGTGAAACTGCCCTCCATATGGAGCAGCAATTGCCACATCTGGGATAAAAGAAAGAACCATGGGTAGTATTGTGGTTACATCTGTGGCTCATGAATCATAATAACTGTTTTGCATTATATGTATTGTCTGACTGTGTTGCAAACACATAAAAGAACATTACAGCTTTCCTGTTATATCAGCCACAAAAGAACAAAGACATGCCCTAGAATAAAGTGATGTAGGTCAAAATAGTACCATTATATCCATCCATGTTGAGGTCTCCCAGGCTGCAGATAGAACTTCCATAGCGAGCATAGATCTCAGAGCCAGTGAGTTTGATGGCACTACTGAAAGTAAAACCACCTTTACCCAGGTAGACGTACACCTGGCCCACCTCCCTCAGTTTCCCATCAGATCCACGATCCATGAATAGAGGAGCCCCCACCAACAAGTCCATCTTCCTGTGGGGAAAAGTACAGGACAACTTTGCTAAATAAATCAGCATGTGTTTTGGATGTTGGTGTAACAACCAGGTTGCTTAAATAGCTTAAATCAGTAAGACTTCCTTGGTCAACAAGCTTTACTTGAAAAACAAGCTAGGGTCTGTTGGTTAATAGCTATACGACTAAACCAGCATAAACCAGGATTACATGCTGCCGCAAGGTAATCTTGTCAACAGAGTATTGCTAAATTAAAAAAAAATAATAATTTACAAAACTGATATTAATAAACACATTCCTGATAAAGATAAACTTATGTTTCATTAAAACCAATGTTTCAGCTAATGGTCCCTTTCTGAACACAAAATTGGTCTAAAACAAGTTTAGGCAGCAAGCAACTTGTGAAGAAAAAAGAACCTCATCTTCACTGTTTCAAAATGCTTGGTCTCATTTTTCTGCTCATTTTTTGAAATTCTGCCAGTAATAACTCCCTAAAGTTGCTATGCATGAATTTAGGGTATGTTTACTTGCTGCAAAAGTAAAAGGGGAATGAAAGAACAAATATCATTTAAAACATGAATTAATCACTAAATAGACTGGGTGTCCAAACTGTCTAACAAACATCATTTGCATTTTTAGTAAAGAAAATGACTCGCCTATCATTATTGATGTCCACAGCTGCTACAGAATGACCAAAGTAAGCAGCCATCTTAATGGAAAGAGAAAGACATATTTTATATACTTTTTGATAAACGGTAGAAATATATATATATACACATGTATATTTCTATATATGACGCATAGGCATAGAAATAGACAGACAGATCTCTTATGATTTCAATAATTATTGTAATCATTCATAATCTTCACGCATTCTTAATATATTGTTATCCTATCAGATTGCTTTAGTCTGAAAAACATTGCAACCACAATGCTGTCAGTGGTTTTCTTTTCATAACCCAGAAGATGACATTAGAAAATCAGCAGCCTGTTATTACTGAATGTAATACTATGACACAAGCAGTTTCACGCCCAGCTTACTGGAACAGACTATCATGATCTGAGCAGCTTACTGATGACTGCTGACTGAAGCTGGATATAAATGACATTGTTTAACTGCATGGTACTGCCTTGTGCTTTTTAGTTTAGTTGCTGCTATAGATCAAAAGTACTTTGCACCCCTCAAAAGTACTCTAGGCCACCCCTAATATCAAGACGTGGTTCCATAAGCAGGAGTTATTCATCTTTGTTCAAGCTATGTAGCAGCTAGTGGCACTGTAGCTAACACACAATTAGCCTAAAATTCTGTCAGTTCAGTCAATACCACTGCCTCGCTCTCTCCACACCCTTGTGTGACCACAACACTGCTGCCAATAGCTTCCAGATGTGGCAGTGGATTTAGGACATGAACCCTCGGCTTGTAAACAATTGTTAAACAGAACTGGGCCATGACCACAAGCATCACTGAGTGGCACGGGCATGTCATGTGACCTGCATGAGTGCCTTTATCACATCTAATAATAAGCATCCTGACATCTAAGGATTATTACAACAACTGCCAAATTAAGAAGGTTTTGTCAAACTCACCTGTGTTCCTGTGAAATTGTACATGGACTCCATGTTCCTGCCATTAAAAATGTTGACCTAACAAGACAAAACCAGACATGGATTCATGCAGCAGGACTGGATTACTTTAACATGTTCACATCATGACCAAAATAGGATTAGACTCACATAACCGAGAGCCTTCTCCCCTCTAGGAACTCCTGTGATGTAATCTAGAGAGGCAGAGAGAATTAGAATGGAGTCGGAAACAACAATGTCTGCATTGAGCAGTAGAGCTTTTTGATCCCTAAGCAGAGAACAGAGTTAAGCAATTCCCACAATGCACTGCTTCCACCTGACTGAGCAATGGTAGGGGCCTGGTATTTTAAGCAGATCAGTAAAGACCAGGGGCCTCATTTACAAAATGCACAATAACAAATAGACCATGAACATTTTCTTATACATACACCAACTAAAAACAACTTATTTAAAAACTGAGAACATTTAGTAATTAATGACACATTTAGGAACAGTCTATGCACTTGTTTATAAATAGGACACAGCTATTGAGTATGTTACAGTATCATACACTGTCAGTGTATTAAAATGATTAAAAATACAAATCTTACCATCTTCACCATCCTCATTAAAATCACCAACAGTCACAGAGTAACCTAAACACAATCACATATCAGCATTTAACAGCACTGCAAATCATTTATTTTTATATACATATCATATATACACCATATTGAGTTTCACTTCTCATGTTTACACAACAGAAGCGCAAAACTAAATGACAACTTTCAGGAGATGCCATAAGAACACAAAGTGACTCACCTAAATAACTATCATCATACTGAGCCCCAGAAGACTTGGTTGATAACTGGTTACTGTATGGAGTAAAAAACTTCTTATTGTATCTGTGGATGACCTCTGTGATGTCATCAGAGATCAGCTGACCTGTAAAAAAAACAGTACATGCAAAAGCACAAACATCAGTAGCTTTCTAGGCCATATATACACAAACATTGAGAGAAGTAAATATTATTAAAATGGTTGTACATGCTGTTTGTTAAAGCAGTAATGCCAGGAGAAACCATGTAGCTTTTTTTTAAAAAAAAAAAACATTTCTTTTAAAACGTTTTACATGGCTATGTCAAACATTTTGTGAAGCCACAAATCAAACACAATCTTGGTAAAAGGCATTGTTAATTATTTTAAAATAAACCTTTAAAAACAGGCACTGCAGGTCATTAAATCAATAAAGATTAGTAAAAAATAAAAAACACTTTACTGGGCACAGCTCCTAACATGACTTCACCCTATATGAGGTCATACCTGAACTGCGACTCAAAACAAGAGCAAACAACACAGCATATAGGACACAGCATATGATTCTGTATTATTTACTGACTGAAAAACACAGCTATGTCTCCCTCAGAAATGTTTCTCTGAAAGGCAACATCAGTAGATGTATTTACATATCAAGAGACACTGCCAATGCTAATGCATTAGTGTGCTTACAAGGCTCTGTAAGCACACGAGTTCTGTAAGCAAGACAGCAGAAATTGTTGCTAACTAAGCACATTGTTCTTTCCTTGTTTGCTATAATGCCTTTCAGAGTTGAGTTCCTAGGAGAATAATAAAATAAAACCGTTTACCTTGCCAATAAAAACTTCCCGGTCCTCCAATAACAACCCGATTCTTCTAAAGACAGAAAAACATGGTTTGGTACACAAGTTTTAGTACACAAAAAAAAAAAGCTTTTCATAAGTAACCCATTAATAACACAGAATCCTAAAAGCATTTTTGTGTCATTCTATTTCTACATATATATTTTTAATACTAAAATATTATCAGTATTAATTTAAAAATGCATTTAAAAAGGACTTATTTGAACTCTGCTATGTATATACACAGACGTGTGTGAAGGAAACAGTTTTGTGTGATTGAAATGCTACCTTCACAAAGTCAGCACTGAAACCTGCTTGACAAAATCCTTGTCCTTCTGGTGAGTTTGAGTCTGACAGAAACAAACATTCACAGTCATTCACAAATTCAAAAATAACTCTAAATCAGCCTTAAAGAAAAATATTCAGAAAGAGGAACTGTCATAATCATATGATATGTGGCACGTCGCCTGTGTAGTGCCTATTAATTTATACTCGTCTTAAAACCATGCTTGCTTAGGACAAGTGAGACAGAGAGAACATGACTATTGAGCCACAAAGAGGCTATTAAAAACCACCTAGTAAGGGTATGAGTAAGCTTAAGATGAAGTAAACTGCTGCGGTTATGTACATACTGGAGCGGCAGGGTGAATATTCCACAATGTTATTGCCTTTCTTTAGGTAACATGTTCCAACAGGCTCTCTCTCTGAGAAACCATATGTACTCCACTGGTAGAGAGGAGCACATGCCTGAGAAGAGAAAGAATGCGAGTGTGGATTAGAACACCACCAGCAACTGTTTAATCTGTATGTCAGGTACAATAAGGACATCTGAAAACAGTTCTTTATTAAATGACAAATAAATATTTTTCCCACATTTTAAACATTGATTTGTTTAGGTGAAATCTGCGGATGTAAAACAAGCAGGCATTATCTAGTTTTTCTGGTAATGAGTTGAGAAAAATCAGTTATCCTTTTGTTGTGTGCATTTATAAATCTATAGCCATCACAGTTGTTTTACTTTACTGTATATTAATATTTTCAAGCACTGCAAATTAGCTTGTGTATGTGAGGGCAGTGCAAAGGTCAATAGTCTGAACTATACTGGCCACAACTTGCCTAGATGAAAAATGCTATTTACTATCATTTACTATCATGACCATATACTATAAGGTAAAAGCAAATTTCTGTGTGCATGGACAGACTGACCAGTATATGGTCCCCAGAGGAACGCACAGTTGCTCCAAACCACTGATTCGACTTGAACTCCATTTGTTGTCCAGTGGAACTGTTTCTATCATCTGTTATAGGAATGATGGAGAAAGAGGGAGGAGATTAAGAGAAATGCAGGGGATCATGGGACACTCATTAGACTGTCATAATTCCTTTTTGTGTCTACACCAACCACTACCCAAGTCCCCATCACTGCCATCACTATTATCACTACCATCACTGCCATCAAACATCAACCTTATATGCTGACAGGCACCACATGTCTTATTCATTAGCAACACAGTCATGAACACTGACAGCTAAATCTATTCCAGGCATGTCAGAAATCACACAATACTGTTAATAAGCACTGACTTCTAGAGGCATTGATGATACTCTGGATTGTTGATGCCTTTGTAGAATTACAGCTTAACTGCAGCGTGTCTATGATTCAAATGTTCCAACTCAAACTGTAGTGATCAATCAACAAGTTGGAAAGTAAGATTAGGTCACCACAGGATTCAGACACTGTTCAAACTGCCTGTGAAATTGGGTATTTGCAATTGGAGGTGCAAACTCACACACAGAGCAGTAGGCTAACCACCCCCATCCCCACCCGCTTGATTTTACAGCAGTTGCTTAAAATTTAAAACTGTCACTCACATGTGACTTGCCATTTTATGTTTAAACAGAGATAAAAAATAAGAAGCAAAAGCAAGCAGAGTTTCATTTTATTTGATATTTGTTTCTTATTTTGTCACTGAATTTCTTAAAGGATGAAGGCAGAGAGAATTAGTTCTAGTTAGAATTAGTTGTTTGTGAGAACTCCTAAGCAAACTGAGATTATCCAAACTGTTTGTTTGTCTGGTTGTACTCTTGCAGCATTCCAGCTTGGGTAGTTTTAGGCCCGACCAGTTTATAACTGCCACTGAATGCCAATGAGATCTGGCACAAAAAACTGGCTCATACAACAGAAGGCTACACAGTTATGTTAGTGAGAAGATTGTTTGTGCTTCTCAGGCCTTCATCATAAAGGTTTGATAGAAAAAAACCTGCATTTCTGTGCCAAATTGTTGAATAGATATCACAAAAGAAACATTAGGAATGATCAAAAATCCATCCGCAATCTTGTTACCGGCCAACACAAGAAATTGTTTACAATGATGAGACCCCCTTGTCTATTCACACCAGTGCTATTACAGGCCATTGCCAAGTATGTGAATTCAAAACAACATGTAACAATCCCTCAGTTGTAGATGAACGTGACATGATTCCAGACTCCCTCTCATTAGCTTCCCCCTGTTAGCTATCGAAAATATTTGGAGCAAAGCTGATACACAGCCGAATCAAACATTATAAAAGCCTTTCATAAGGTCCAATAACACACCTGAAATCTCTTCCACTGAAACGTAATGTGAACACATGCAGTGAAACAATAATTTATACACAATGCTTTAAAGGCTTACCAGTGCTGTCAAATTCAATCTGTGTGCATGTGCCACTTTTGTGCCAGGGACAACTGAAGACAGCCCCCCTCTCACTGACTACAGAAGGGGTCTGATCTGATGTGTTTGCTCTGGGTGCTCCCACCAATACATTTAATCTGAGGATAAATATGAAATGAAAAATAACTAATGTCTTTATATTATCTTTAAAATTACCGGATACAGGATTACAGACTGTAGTTTACACATATTATAACATTAATGTATTAAACACATAATTAATGTTAATTACATATTTAATATTGACACTTTACAATAAGGTTTTCATTAGCTAACATCAACAAACAAGACATTTTTTTAAAGCATTATAATATAAAGCAATATTAACTTTGCAATGCAATGCAAATTTTGCAATGCAATTGTTTTCTCACATTCATTTACTAGGCATTAACTAATACAACTAGTATCCTTTGTTGAAATGAACATTTAGTAAGTATAATAAATACTGTAGACATCCTGTTTACATTCATGTTCACCTAGGTGTTAACACATAGGACCTTAATATAAGTGTTACCATCAGAAGTATATTCACCAAATTTAATAAATTACTATGTAAAATCCAACACTTTTATACCAATTATAAGTATATTTAAGAGTTCAATAAACAGTCAATGGACGTGTCAAAACCTAGTGAGTGTGATTCACAAATTCAGCAGACGCCTAAACAAGATAAACCTCATGTACTCACTGTTTGTTATCAGGATTGAAGAAAGTCACAGAAAATCCAAAATAACTTCCTGGAGGTCCAGAGAAAACTGTTGGTTTGCTAATATCCAGATTAAACGAAACTGCGTGTTTGAAGCACAAAGTAACCACTACAGCCAAAAACCAACAGCAGACGAGATGTTTGCCCATGTTTTGTGTCTCAGACGTGTACAGAGTAAAAGAAAGTAGACCTCGCTGTGAGAAGGTGGGTGTCTGGATCAGCAGCAATGATCGGCACTGACTCCACACTCCATAATAACCCAAGATCAGTTTACATCCCACAACACGCTACGAAATCCACGAAAATCTCTGTTACATTATTGCAGGCGGGCAGACGACTGCAAGAAAGTCCATCGGTTTCCTGTCAGTCCGGTGAAACGTAATGTCTAAAGTAGGACACAGAACTGATGGAAAGCAGTGGGATGGCTCACTGTACCGGAAGTGAAAATATAACCACCCACGGAAACGTCACGATGACGCCCTTCTGCAACTATCATCGGTGGGCGTCATGACCTAATGGGCATGAGTGAACTGTTCATGGTTTTCGTCGAAATGTTTTAAGGTCGCAAAAAGTTTGGTATCTTTGTGATAAATAAATTAATTTATGAGTGGCTTATATAGAAGTGAGACAGTGGCACCATGTGTTTAGACAGGCACAAGATAAATAGCACTTCTGTTGGGTTGCACAAATGTACACAAATTGTATATATCGTTTCACAAACAGAGAATATATGCGATAAAATAACATAGATTGCAACCAGAGCTGGTGCCTTTTTATCAGTAAGTCTGACTTGAGCTAGACAAGTTTTAGATAGCTGTGGCAAATACAAATGTTAATTTAGAGCCTGATTTTATTTATATATGGACTAGTCAGTAAATCATGTAAACACATTGGTGAAGTACACCGACAGGAATGCACTCTGTAAATCCCCCAGGGTCCCTGGCGTTGTTTTAGGAGGAAATAATTGCTGAATATTGTTTAACATGTCTTTGAGAAACTCAGAAAATGAAAATAATATAGTGTTATTTGCATTGACAAAGTGTAATGGCCTTGAAAAGCTTGTATTTCCCGAGAAAACAAAATACATCACTTTGAAAGAGAAGCTACATTCTCACTCCCTGGGGAACAAAAACACTTTTGTTTTAAAGCTCTTCCGTGATGCATGTGGTCAAAGGGGATTTTGGGACCATGTGATACAGAGTGGCAGAATTATTGTTTGTTTGCTGGACACAAACACACTAAAGGACTCTTGAACTTGTCAAATAAGTTTTTTAAAAGTTTAAAAAGTTGCAGTTGCTTATATTTTTACAATATGAACTAGTAGTGATGTAACTCAAAATAAATTGTAGGATTCTAGGTTGTGAAAACCTAAAAGCTAAACAAGCACAGCTACACATGGGTCTTTATTCATGTGTGGGAGGCAAGGAGGTGGTCATGTTTTTTCATGAACATCATAGGAAATGCCAGTCCTATGACCACTGCACCATGTCAGCCCTCTCTCAACAGCACCAGCCAAGCAATTAATGTAGTGGTGCTGCATTTAAAACGTTTATGATCAACATCTGGACACATCTGTTTGATGATCAGCTCATTATTTCAAATATGACTTTAGACTAAACAGACATCAGGTTTGAAAAAACAGGGACCAGGGAGTGGATGTTCTAACACAGACCAAGTTACACTGCGTCAAAAATAGATTCAGCCAAAAATAAACGTTCTGTTGTCATTGAACTATCGCCCTGTCATTCCAAACTTTACAAGATATACAATTTATTTTTGAATACCTTTTTTTATAAAAATGTTAACTTAGTATGTCAATGCTTTCATTCCAGTCAACACATAACATTTTGTGTCTTTTAGAAGTCATACAGTTTTAAAAGAAAAAACATGAACGCACATACATAATGTTCCTGTAGCTCAACTGGTAAAACATTATGTTACCAGCACAAGATGGTGGGTTTGATCCTAGGGAACAGAAGTACTGATAAAAATCACTGTAAGTCGCTTTGGATAAAAGCATCTGCCAAATAAATAAATGTAATGCCAGATTTTCAAAATCTCAGGGCAAACTCTCTTTTTTCCTTCTTAATTCTAAGCCCCACATTTAGACATCTCAACTCAAAATCAGTATCTGATATCCTTTTATTTACAATTTCTTGTGGCATGTTGGTTGGAAGGGCATTTTAAAACAACTGAATACAAAAGAACAGACACATTACTAGTTCATCTCACCAGCTCTTACATATCTTTCATTCTCAAGGTCTTTCAAGCTCCAAAAGACATTTCAAACATTACATCTGAGTAGCATTTATTTTTCTTCCACATCTCCTATTGTAAGGCCAGATGCCGCATAACTGCATCCAAGAGATTTTGCATTCAACACCTCTCAACAACTGATTACTGAACACTTAATTCAGCATTACACTTATTCACCATTTACATTCTGATCCTGATACAGGCATGCAGTTGGTTACAGTTTAAAACTAAAGTGAAACAACAGAACGGATCCCTTTGTAATCATTAAAGCAGTTTCACATTGTCGGAGGGGAAAACCTGATTCTGATGCTTAAATGCTAATGTTTCTTAAAGAACATTTGATTTTACACAGAATTATTTCAGACAGAGAGAAGTTACAAATACGATCATTAAATCTTATTTCAAAACAGAATGTGGATGTCAGAACAAAAGCCTGATAAATATAAATATGCTCCCATTGTAGAATCACATGGATCTAAATGTAAGACTCAATTTGTGGCTGTGCTTTTGGGGTAGATTACAACAACAAATTCAAAAAAAGGGGGAAAAAAAACGTAATCTTAAAATTTGAGGAAGAACAGGAGCTGCAATCGCTCCATTTTCTCCTGTAGTTTCCTGGGACATCTGAGGATGAGGGAGGATATTGCAGGCAGAACGGTTTCTGTCATGGCAATTTTGGTGGTAGTTATTGGTGAAAACATTGTCATTCACTTCAAGCCTTGTGTAGTTCATGAATGATGCAACAGTCCAAGTCTTTACTCCTCCAGATCCAGTATGTTTAGTTCCTCCTCCAGTTCATCTAGGTCCTCCCCAGTGAAGAGGTTCTCGTCCACTGGTACTGCCTCGTCCCCTGACTCCTCATTTTCCTCCCCGTCCTCCAGTGTCTGCTCCTCGCTGTGTTCTCCATTCTCTATGGCTCCACCCGAGGCCTCGCTGAGTTTATTGTCTGCCGGGCAAAAAGAACCACAGGATTAATTTACAGCAGATTCTGTACATGTAATCAACAGAAAGCTTATGTTAGCATGCTAAACAGCATGCTAAACAACTAAACAGTTAATTTTGTTTCACAGGACACAGACTGATGCCTAACTGTAGATTATTATACTGATAAATGAAAGGTAGATGGAAGACAAGCCTCTCACCATCTGTATCATTTGTGGTTGGAGCTTTGGCAGAAAACCTGTCAGCTGATGCCACTGTTATACCCGCATTATCCACCTCTTTAGGGATAAATCTAGCAATGTCAATGTCCTGAACGTTGTCCATGTCCCCAACCTGCAAAGACAATCATGTTAATTATGTTAAAATGCAGCTGTGACAAAAGACAAACCAGACACTATATGAAAATCAGAACAGACAGGAATGTTACAAATCAGAGCTTTTCTGAACTTTGTGTCAGAACATAACTTTCTATTATGCAAAATATAATTATCATTTAAATGTTTAAAAATGAAAGGGGCAGTGTTGCATTCTGGGTAAAAAGCTGGAGTTCTTCCAACCTCATCTGAATGCTCATCTTCATCAGAGTCATCATCTTCTGCATATCTGGTATCATCAGCCTCCTCATCATCATCATTAACCAGCTCGGGCCGGAACTCAAACACTTCTCTTCCACTGACCTGCACCACAACACGTGAAACAATGAGATGTCAAAACAGACTACAGACAATGTGTGCAGAATGAAAGAACATGTAACAGCTGCAACAACGAGCCCCATCAAAGCTTTGCTGCCACCCTCTGGTAAGATCATAGCATCACAGTCAAAATTACGACATTGAGGGAAAAGACTTTCATTATTGCAAAATACAATTCGAGAATATTTAATCAGGCACACAAAGGTGGGAAATCAGGTACAATACTGTTACTTACTCCAAGAGCCTTGCCAGCTTTGAAGTCGGCTTTCTTTCTTTCCATGTCCTGTTCTGCTTTGGCCTGTTTTTCCTGTCTTTTCCTTTTCTTCCAGGCCAGGAAAGTTTCCAGAGTAATTCGAGTGACGTTTGCTCCGAGGGCAGACCTCTACAGTCACAACAGGTGACCACAATGCAAGTTCTTATAAAGGCTTAATATTAAATTCTAACAACACTGTTACTTTAAAAACCATAAAACAATAAGTTCTGTGACACTTTCCCCCTTTCCCTCCTTCGACACTATACCTCAGTCTCTATCAAGTCCTCCAGTGAGATCTCCTCCTCTTTCTCTTCCTTTTTCTTGTCCTTCTTCAGAACGAAGCCCACAGGAAGTGCGTGGCGGTACATACAGGTGTCACCTCCCCCGGGACAAACCCAAAACCAGCCGTATTTGTTGTTTTCAATAGCATCGAGAAAATACTTGCACACCTAAAACAACACAAGATTAAAAATTATAATCATACAAATTTGATACATTTGTTAGATGTAAAACATCAGCCATCACATCAATGCTGATTAAAAATATTGTAAATTACTATATTTATTTACATTTGTTCCAGATGTTCACAAATAAATCTGCAAAACTTACAATTTGTGTCTTTGCTTTTTTCTTTTCAGCTTCTCCGTGTTTCTTGTTCACAACTTCCTCAAGCTTCTTTTCATCCCAGTTTTCCATTGTGTCTGTAATTTCAAAATGACAAACACAGTTAAAAACAAAATGCATTAATTTTCACATGTGGGAAACCATCTGAAAATTCCAAATACAGTGTAATGATAGTTAAGCAATATATAAATATCATTGTAATTGGCTAAGTCAAAGATTTTTTACAATATTTGGTAATTTATTGGTAATTTTGGTAATTTATTGGTAATTTTTTGAGTAAATTTTGGACTCACCTTTCTCAAGGTCCGTATCTCTACCGTCCACATACATACTTTTCTTCTCACATTTTCTATCCAAACTGAGGTCATGGGAGAACTTGCACTTATCACCTTTGGTGCACTGGCCCTGCTTAAAGAAAGCACAAAGCACAGATTTGGGATCCACACCTGCAACAGAAGAACAAGATCACATCTGTTTGATTTCTGAACCACACAGATATCTTGAGAAACAATGATTTCACACAACAAAACAGTTTCAATGCTTTTATTCCAATCTGACTGAAAATCAGTACATACTGCAGTTTTGTATTTCAAGCCCTCAATCAGTAGTGGCTCCTGTTTCAATGCGGCACGTCTATCATTTACCTTTGCTGACTTTTTGAGCCGCCACTACTGGCTTAAACAGTTCGTTCAACTCGGACAGTTCCTTCTTCTTATCGTCCTTCTTTTTGTTCTTTTCACCTTCAGCAGCAGCAATCTGTAAACAAACTGCATCTAAAAATTCTGGGTCATAGCCTTCACATTTAAACATGAAATCACTTGTGACTCTGGTTCTCACCTGCCGTGCATTCTGCTGCCCATACTTGACTTGCTGTGTGACAGCTTTGATAAACTTCTGTTGTTTAGCACCCTTTTTGTTTTTCAGACCAAAGGTTTTATCCTGGAAAAAATGACAGATCACAGGACAGTTTTAACATGGGCTTATTTTTTTCTGATATAACTCTATTCACACATCCTATGTTTAAGACAAACAATTAATCTACATTAATCAAACATATAATATTTACAAACTTATCACCAAATAAAAATATATTGTTTTATCTACAATTAAACAATACAACAAGTAAACAAACAAGAAACAAGAGAAACGTAAAATAACATTTTCTGGTCACCAAGACTTGTCTCTCTAACCTAATAAACTGTCTATACGGACATCTGACCAAAACTGCTGTCTGTGTGGCTCTCACTGGGTTTAGAGACACAGGCTAAACGTTAACAGCAGTCCTGATCTCATTTCACTTATTTCCCATTTAAGCAAAAGCAGGTTGACAATAACAGCTTGACAGCTTTATCTAACCCTATTTAGCAAATATATAACCCAATATCTTGCCATTCCATTCATTTTATTCTTTATACAGCAAACAGAATAGTTTTACATGCCGAATTGTGTCAGTAAGTGAATGAGAGCACAAGGCCCAGAGTTCACCATGCTGCATGTGTGCTAAAATTCAACTAATCTCACCTCAATAATCTTCTCTTTCTTCTTCTCTTGGGTTTTCTTGTTGCCTGCAGCTGGAGCTGGCTTTTTCGGAGGCATAGCGCTTATGACAACCACTATAAAAGTAGACAAATCCTGACGCCGTGTGTGTTGAGCTGGAAGCGATCACAGGTAAACGACGGCTAACCGCACTAGCAGTCGCGTTGCATTCTGGGAGTCCTGGACTGAGCGCGCATGACGTGACCACACATATTGTACAACAGCGGCCTCTAGCGCGAGTTGCTGTAATTGCTTTTGATGCTTTTAGTGTTTCTCTTTTTTTCCTTTTTCTAATTAAACAATTTCTTAAAACTTTGTATTAATAAATATGTTTTTTGTCTGTGTTGTTATGTGGACTGTATAGTTTTTAATTTAAGTGCAATTGTCTGCATATTACAAACGAGATCGACGTGACAGCGGATTTATTTGATCTAAAAGTTACCCAGTAGTAAGTCAAATATGGGAAACATGAGCTAATAACATCAATACCCAATTCGTTCACTTTATTGAAAGATCAGCGTAACATTTTAACAATGCTAAACATTTTGCACATCTTTTTACATAAGCACAAGAACAAACATCAGATCCAAATCCAAACAAGCTAAGGGACAGTTTTACTTCATTTCTATATGTATGCGCACTATTACTTACATGTATTACTTACATAATCACTGCCTGGAGCAAGGTGCGTGTTTGCAACATGTATGATTCAATGTAATGTCATTTATGGGATGCTGAGAGGTTTTTGTGAGATTAACTAGGAGATGAGGAGGAAGGTCCCTTGAGCGATATCATTAGGAGCTGAATTGATTTATCAACATCACACCAAATGTGTTTCCCTCGTCGATGTGACGGATAGTGTCTAAACACAAATGGGCCCCCTGCTGTAAGTAGCCATCATTAACTCTGGCAGTTTTTACAAGCGGCTGCCTTTCCTCCTATTGCCGCATATCAGATCCTCCCATCCACGGCAAATGGAGAAGAGAGTTGATGAGTCTTTTGTTAGTTAACTTTGCCTCAGGAGGCTTAGAAGAATATGTGGTACATTAAAGAATGTACACTGAATGTGCAAAATACCCCATACACCCACACGGGCAATTTAAGGAAATACTGGAGGTGTCTTTTTATTTAATCGTTGTCTGTCTGAACACTGTCCATTTTTAATGAAAAAAATGAAAAATAAAAAATCTGTTTCATCAACAAAGAGGAATTGTGCTGAGCAGTTTCTGTTGTATAGAATGTCCGGTAGCATTGCATTACCATTGTGCTGAACCAGCAGACAGACGACGAGGACAGATGAGATTCACACACAGCTACAGATGTACATCTGCTCATTCACTTCATGAGTGTTTTTCTTAAATTTTGATAAATGTCTGTTGTTGTTTTTTGGGAATGTTGTACAAATTGCTGCGTTTATAAATGTTTTCCAAATATCTTTTTATATATTTCCAATGTAATACTTTAACTTTTTAATATATGAACAATAATGCATGACACGACCCTATAAAATCTTTAAACAAATACTCAATACTTTGTTAACAACATTTTCCCTTTCTGACTACATTCAAAAGGCGATCTCATCATTAGTAAGTATTTGTACAACAATTATGTAAGTCGTATCAAGCAACATCTATGCATTTTTTAATAAATTGTGATATGTTATATAAATGTTATGTTTTATAAAAATTAGGTGCGTGACAGCGCATATTTCTTAAACTTTGGTATCTGAGCGTTGACAGCCACTAGGGGGCAGTCAGACTCTTCAACTATGTTTCTTCCAAGATTTTGCCTTTAATGCTTGTTTAGGGTCTCTGTAGATTTAGTTATTTTATTAGTTTTCTGTGCAGAACCAGCATGTCCAACGGGGCTTTAAATTACTTAGACAAAGTGCTTGGCTGTCTATGAAAACTTCTATAGTCACTAACTTTAACTGTATCAGTCATCATATTCTGAGATGTATCAGGTCTGTGATCAGTGGCAGGGTTGAATTATTGTATATACTGTGTCCATGTGATTATGAGTAATTATAAATAATTTGGGCTCTCTTTATATGAAAATATAATTATATTTTCCATATTCCATGATGTATCAGTAATGTATTAGTAATGTACTGTTCTATTCTAAATCCTATTCTAGTCCCTTATCCTGAATGTGTTTACAGTGTTGCTTAATGCACAGACAGTGTTGAGACAATTTTTCATGGGAAAACTGTGAATGCTGTTACCTTTTGTTCAAAATGTATTCTAAACGCTTACTGTAGAATGGCTGTTATGATTAAGAAAGGGACACATCATTTAAAAAATATTTGTTATTGCTGTAGCCTTGGGCAAACACATATTTTTCCCTCTAAATGTATTGGAGGTTAACTATTCATGTATTATTCAATGGTGCCGCCATGGTGAATAGGTGCAGAGTATAAATGCTGTCACGCCTTTTAAAGCAATCACAAACATTACAGGTCTGTATGGTGAGTAGGCGGCTTTACAAACAAATTGAGGGTTTATTACTAAAACCACTAGGTGCTGAATGACAGACAGTAAAATGTGGCATTAGAATTAGGAGTTGACTATGTCTCTCATTAGATGGGTGTTTGCAGCTGAGGGGGTATTTTAATGGCCTTGAAAGTGACAAACTTTGAAGAACCCAGACTGAAGAACTAACAAAGTCATTGTCCTGCTTTAATGCATGATCACAACATGTCCTTATAGCTTCAATGTGTAATGTTTATCTCTCTGTCCCCATCTCTGTCATAAAATTGCAGTTTGCATTTTTTTTGTTGAACTCAAATAAGGTCTGACAGGCATTTCCTAACCCGACAGCTCAAATTATGAATCATTATTAAACTTACTGTTGTAAATCGGGCTAAAGGAGAATGATCTGTTATGTACTTGCTCAATGACTAATTCTGGTTCAATTTAGCAACAAAAAAAAATGCTTTAAGCAAAATAAAGCTACATAATGTGCATAGATAATGATTGTGTCATTTGTTTTCACAGGGTTTGCTTTGACTTAAATGACTAATAGATAAAGTGTAGAAAGAGCAGTCTGTCTCACATAGATAATAAGTAGATAGTAGTGCTATGTAAATCGTGACACAGACAAGCATGGTAAACGTACCCATGCACCAAGTTACTTCACAATCTGCAATCCAATTCTGGTTTGTTTCCAATTACATTTTATGTGGCTCTAGTAGTACTTAGAGGGGCACAATTTGAGCAAAAAAAGACTTCATGTCCACCAGTGAGATTTCAGACTGAGGCACAGATCTCACAAAATGCATTTATGTGGATTTGTGACTGTTGTGCCACGTCACTGATATTGGATTTTTGACACACAACAAAGTTCATAAAGCTATCAGCTTAAACAGCCATAGATGCATCCTTAACAATATAAATAAAATAAACAGCATGATTGTGAAATTCTTGACTTTTAATATAAAGTTCTCACTGATGCCTATTGCATAAAGGCTACCCCAGCTGCAATAATTGTTTTTGTTGGGGAAGTCCTAAGATTCAGGGTTTAAGTGTCAAATGGTATAAGCTATCCATCACATGCCAATTCTTCAAATAAAAAGTGTCAAATAAATCACACAGTGAACAAACTCAGAATCAAATAAATAAACAAACTCAACCTAATTTGATTTTCGCACATTAGCATAAAGCTATAAACTGAATGAAATAGTTGGCAATTCATTGGGTGTGGTAATAAATACTAGAGAAAATCACTCATGCTGCTTTTATGGCACAGTAAATTATCCAAAGCCTTCTGCAATGTCCTCATGGCTCAGCGCAGTGCGCAATAACCCACCAAACCCTCTGCAATATTTATCAGCACACACACTGCCGATGTGGCCAAGTAAAGCACAGAGAAGAATGAAAAGGACCAATGTCATTCATTGTATGATTTAGGTTAAATGATCATTTAAATGTTTGTTATTCAAATTTGTGTTTTAGCAGGAGACTAGAATTACCACGAGACAATGAATTAGCATAAATTTAGAAACTAATTTAAGCTATTCATCAAGCACTAATATAAATCGTTTCGGGTTTAACATTCAAATTGGTTTTTATTTCCATGATGTGGCATAGTAATTTTCCATAATATGTTCACTTCCTATTCAAATCGTGTACAATGAGTCGACTTGTTGAAGCCGCTTTTGATAAAAAACATTACACTATTGTAGACTTCTTATTTAAAACATTCTTGCCCTGCTGGTATAATGCCCTCCCTTTTACTCAGATAATGTTTTTATTGTCCAGATACACAGGAATGGTATTTAATTAGTATTGATAAACTTTTTTATTATAGACAATCTTTTAAGCTTTGGAAAGATTAAATTTTTCTTTTATCACATGGGTTATTGTTTAACAAGATATCAAACAGACAAAGCAATAATGTAATCCACATATACCGCATTTCAGAAACACACTCATACGCTGGTTTGTTTTACTATGTTAGTGAAGGCATTTTATATTGTAGACTTTCATTACTTTCATAAAAGTCCAGATTTTATTTTCTATCTCCTAACCCTCACATAAACCTGTTGACATTATTAGACATAAAGTAAACATGATTTGTATTATTGCAGTATTTAGTATTGATAAGGACCATCTAAAACATCCTCACAATGTTTTTTTTCATTACATTACATTTGTGAGAACATTTTAAAAGAATTCCTTTCAGATTATGTGCAAACAGGAACGCGCATGCACGCGCACGCACACACCAACTGCATTAAGACTGTTAATACTTTAGTGTACATACTGCTTATAGTTAATACTAGTGTATGAAGTGTGGAACAGTATGCGAAAGCACCTATGTATTTATGCAAATGCTTGCAGTTATTTCATACCTGAAATTGAAGCTAATTTCCAGCCATCCAACTAAGTTGTTATTTATTACATTTTTCACAGATTCTTAATATCTTGTCTTGTCACTCCCCCCCCGAAACATTAAAGACAGTCTTTACAGATGTTATCATTATTCTGTCAGCTTGTCATGAAATGGCGGCTATGACTCATCTTTTTTGCACTTTCATGTACTATGTTGGCATTTAAATGATTTCTTAATGGAGGGTCTAGCACACAAAAAATAAGCGACTCTTTGTCCTCATAATGAGTCACAGGCTGTGACAGACAGGTACACATGGAAAGTGTAACCTTAAAAGAACACCAGGAGTGCTTCCTGAACCAGAACACAGACAATTTTACTTGTTATTTTTTAGGCTGACCAAATTCATTTAAGGGAAAGTGGCCAAAATGTATTAAATGTAACAGTATGGGAACAGAGCTAAAACAATTCTTTCTGGTTCCAAAATACGATGTTATGAAATGCTATCCATATGTTTATATTAAAAATGATGAAGCAAAATCATTTATATAGAAAACAATTGGTGAAAGATGTTTGTTTTGATTAAAATCATGTACTATAAAGGCAGCTAGAGGGATTTTGTTATCCTCCAGAACTTCAGCAAATGATAAACCAATTTTCTGTTTATTTAATCACTTTTGACAGCTTTTAATTAAGTATCCTTAACTCCTGTATTTCTCCGCTTGTAGTAAATGAACCATATACATCTTAGAGCTGTAATGTTTGTACAGGCATATTTCAAAGATTAATCTTCATTGTGATTAGAGCATTCAGTGTGGCCCCTCTTTACACATCAACAAATCCATTATAAAGCCTTTTACAAAACAATTTACTGCATCACAGGTATTTTACTACCAAAGTATGTTATACTTGTTCAGCAGTCACTGGAAACTGTTTATTAAATCACTCTGAACCAAACAGAAAATATTTTATTGTGTTTTATAAGCGATAGTTTCAGGGATTCCAGTTAACCAGTAAAAATATTAGATGTTTAAAACATTTTTAAAAATCATATTGACCTCATTCATCAGAAAATTACATTCCCCCAGAACGTTGTTTGTTGCTATTTATAATGCAATAGACCAAAAGACAAAAAAATGACCATGTGTTTTATGATGTTTTATGAGTTCATTGAAGTCATTAATTATGCTGTGTTAAAGTCTCATCCACGTTGTCTGTTGTCTGTACATCTGCATGAGAGTGTGAACAGACCTTTCCTAAAACAAGGGAACAATAAGCATGCACTTAATCTTAGTGTCCACTTCATAACATCATGCTCCGAGTCACCACCTCCTCTCTGTCTTGGAGAGCTCTTTTTGGCTGAAGCAGTAATTAGGCCTCCCTGCTGTGTATCTCTGTGGCCTTGTCGCTGCTCAACCGAGTGTGGCTGTGAGAGAGCGTAGGAGGATAGACGTAGCATGGCCTCTAATATCTGAATCACTCAGGTCTAATTTTTCCTCTGCTCAGAGATTCTAAGACCCACTTTGCCATAAGAGTTGTCTTACCCGTAAATCTATAAGAACATGTACAATTTATCAACCTTTGTTTCTTAGAAAAACCACAAAATGTGTAGGTGGATAGATGGATAGGAATTATGAATAGCATCCTTACAAAATCTTATTTGCTTTCTGTTTAATCTAGTGTGAAATTTAGCTACATTCATCTACCGGGAAAATATCTGCATGGCTAATTACTGGATTCAACACCCAACAAACACAATTTACACTTTTTTGCATTCTGAAGTCCACACAACAGAATCATTAGTAAACGCAACATGGCTACCTTGGGAACAAAGGGCCTTGTTAGCTTACCCACACTATCATGTGGGGATTAAACAGTATTTTTAACAACATGTATTATAAATCTAAATCAGAAGTTTATGAAAACATTTTTGCATATGCAAAACCACCATAAGTAAATTAATCATCAGGCAACACCAGTTGTTTTGTTTATATCTGACCAACATGACAATGCATGCTTTTATAGGCAACCTCGGGTAACAACCAGGTTCACAGGGCATTCAAATTGCCTTCAACCAATTTCGCAATGAACAAAATTGCATTTGATCACATTTGCTGTTCGTCATACTTATAAAGTGCTGTTTACTCAAAATAGATGCAGGATGGGAACTCAGAGGGCAGCGATTGGAGCATTCATGCGCCCTGTGATCCAGACACCATTACTCTATCTCTGGATGTAATGGGATATTTAATAACAACTGATCCCCCACAGGCCGCCAATCACGCTCATCATTTGATTTTAAAATGTTTGCAATAACCTGTAGCCCAGAGGAGTAAACATGTTTGTGGGGAGTGTGGATGCAGAGCCACGATGTCATTATATTAATGGAATTCCTCAGAGGGGCAAAGGGGGATGCCTGCAAAAATAAATAGCCGCTAGTCATATATCAGTCAGGGGGACTATGAAAGGATGTAATCCAAATACCTGTAGAAACCCAATAAGAATTTGATGACAGGCAACAGAAAACAAGGGAGAGGCAGACAGTGCTGCTTATAGTTTACCTAGAGCTGTGGTGTTGTGAAGTGTGCTGGACCAGAACCACAGAGAGATGTTGGTGTTCCGTGGCAGGAGAGCGGCTGCCTTTCTGCTTTATCAGACATGAATCAGTTATTTCCCTCACAATCGTTTAATGGAGTTTACAAGTCTGAGTCCCTGGGGTACAACAGATGTGCAAAACGTACCACCCGCCCCTCTGCCTGAATCACTAACCAAATCTTGTGCTGGTGATATTTCGCAGCCACATGGCTCTCAGCTTGAACATGCTCAGATGGACAGACCATCAGTCACATTAATGCTAAAGGCTGTGTTCCTCAGAATGTGTCCTAACATGTTATTACAGCCCATTACTAAGTTTATGTGCACACATTTGTGTGAGTGTGAATAGAGTGACGGGCCTTTTAATCAGCCCACAGAGACTGTGCTCTCATTACCAGCTCCCCTGATATCAGTGCTGAGGCTTCTGCTGAAACATTTATATCCTTCTGCTCTAGGCCTGTGCTGGAATTTGTTCTTGCCATTCCCAGCTTCCACAGTTAAAGAGAAAGTTAACACAGAAATAATTTTTTTCACCCTCATGACTATTCAGACCCCAGTGACTTTCTGTCCACCACAGAACCACAAAAGCATAAAAAATTACCCAAAATCTATTTTCCAGTGTAAAGTCATTTTCTTATTTGTTAAAATGAATTAAACACAGCTGTGACTGTATTTAGTGAGTTGGATGAATGGTTTAGGCCCGTTTCGTATTATTCGTTCCCTCGCTTGCCTTTATTACATGGAAAAGAGTGGCCAGGGTATTCTTCAAAAATTAACTTGTCTTCCACAGAGGAAAGAAGGCTACACAGGTTTGGAAAAAAAATAAGAAAGAATTATAATGACATAATGTTATTTTTTGGTTGAACTATTCCCTTAATGAAACAAACATGCAGATCACAAGTCCAGCTCCTTCTAGGGACACATACACATGCAGAGCTCGTTCATGCATATCGGTTATCAATTACTTTCAGTGAGAACAGAATCCTCTGTATTTTTCTGTGTGTCTTTTTCAGAACATCAGAGAATCAGAGATAAATGAATGGAATGAAAATCAAATAAACATTCTCACGCAGCAGAGGAAACAGGGTGAGATACCACTGCAGCTGCTGAAACCGCATGAGCCAAGAGAAGAACTAATTCGGTTAGGCTAATTTATTTCAATAAAAGATATACAGAAATTATAAAGAAAAACAACGAAATGCAACTTTCTGTATGTGGGTGGGTACTGGGAACTATCTGTGCAAGTAAATGCCTTTAAATTTAAAGGACGTTCCCTTCCTAAGTTTTCAACAGTATCTTTAATATATTACAGTAATGTTTATAAAGAAAAAAATACGTAATGAAATGAAAGTCACAGGACTGTGGAGTCAGGGTTTAAGTACCTGTAGCTTAGCTGGTGCAACATTATATTAGCAGTGCAAAGGTCATGGGTTTGAATCCATGCATATAGATAAGATACAGTGCAAGTTGCTTTGGATGAATTAATGCAAACGCGTAATTGTAATGTTAAACATCTGTTAACTAGTGTCAACAAACTGGTTACAGGCCCGTGGGTGCACACATATTTTTAACTGCTTTTAGGGCCTTTTACAGAGCTCAATATATGGGAACAGAATGTGTACAGTAACTGTCCACAAAATGCTGTTTGTAAAGTTAACAGTGCAGTTCTCTAACAATCGTCAGGATAGGCCTACCAGAGATGACGTTGACTAAGCTTGTATTAGATGATGCTTTTTAAAATAATATTAAAAATACGTGGCTACACCAGCACTATTCCTAACACTTTAAAAGCTAAAACGCTCACACCACTCTCCATTTACCACATTTAGGAGGCAGCCATTCACAGCTAATGCACTAGTTCACAGGCGTGATAAATACACATAGAGGTTACGCTACTGTACCTGTGAGCGTAAAGCTGGCGTTTTATGAATGACTGTGCGCGGATGTGCCTGGCAGCTCTTTGGCTGCGAATATATGATGGATCTCCGCCAAGGCAAGAGAGTTTCTCGCACGCCGCCACCGCAGTTGCCGCGTCCCGCCTGTCACCTGGCTCACGTGCCACGATCCCTCCGTCTCTAGCTGCGGGTTCACAAGGACAGGAGGGGGGGGGCACTGCCACATCGTCTCCCTTTCTGCTTGCTGAGCATATTCAGCTAGACAGGCGTCCCCGGAGTGGGACACGAAGCAGATGGTTGGGGACCCATCTCCCATCAGCGTGAAAATAGGAGCGCTTCTGCCCGTCCTCTGGAGCTTCATCAGCCGCCCTGTCACACACGCCTCTTCTCCTCCACACCTTTTAATTTGTTATTTTAAAGATCTGCCGGAGGATATTCTGAGGCTTATTGATGTTCCTCCTCCCTGCGGCGACGCAGCGGAGTTGTTAACAGGTGTTTTGGAGACACCCCTCTGTTAGAGCTTCACTTGATCGGATGTGGAAACGCACGCTTCCGTTGTGCGGGCGTGTTAGACTATTCCTATCCCCTTAGAACAAAGCGCAGATCATCGCAACAGAGCTTCATTTATTTGTATTGATTCAGTTTATGGCTTATTTTACTCTAGCGGCATGCATACAGTTAAATTCGTGATTGGTGAGCCATATGCATCAAATACAAATCCTGGCACTGGATCTTGTGTGGATTAATGTAATTGTGACAACCGTGCCCTTCAACTGCAATAAACCTGCCACAATAGGAAAATAGCGCAGCGCATACATGCTTTAGAGTAATGGAATGTATGGTTTCATAATTCACCTGAGAGGGCCGATGGAAGAAATGTTCGTTTTTATTTATTTACTTGCACAGAATGCTAGCTGCGGGCCATGGCTGGAAAGGATCTCGGTAAAACATAAAACAGAGAAAAGCAGAACGTCAATAAAACTGAATGAAATAGAGGGAGCCTTTACAACAAAGTTTCCCCTGGAAACAGTTTTCCCCCTAAAAATGCAATAGTTACAGAAGTTCCTTTTTATCTTTATTTTTTTTAAATAAAAGTTTTTTATATAACTATAACAACTGTAACTTTACAGTAATTGTTTCATTGTCATTTTTCAGCCAGTTTAGGCCACTATGTTTATATACTTTTTAATATTTTAGAACAGAAAACAGAAACAAAAAATATATAATTCGTATATGACAATAGATGTGATTTGCTTGCATGGATGTAACATATCAAGGTTGTGTTGCTAAGCACTTGTCAGTGGACCAGAATGCATCCTCTTATTCTCTCATAATATCAATGTGCCAAACTGATTCATAATGCATTTGTTTTGTTCTAGATGCAAAAATAAACCTTGTGTTTGTCTGGTTGGGCTGCTATCATATCTGAAGAAAGAATGTGCCAAGTTTGGTTTAATTCAGGACAGCTTCAAAAACAACATCTTCCTTGTTATATTATTTTACAAGTCCATGATTTTTTAAAAATAAGGTTTTTTTACACCAAAATCATCATTTCACCACAAATGTCACGTTTTCTCTATTATTCATAGATACACTCATTCAAATGGTTGGCAAGTGTTCTGCACTGACAAGAAGATTCAGCCATGAAGTCCTCAGCTTTTATCGCCCCTCCACACTGGAACATTCTGTCAGTTGTAGCATATGCCCTGATCGCTCATGATGTTATTTATTTGTGTGATTTCCAGCAGTCCTTCCCCAGAACTCCTCTAAACAGGCCTGGCTTGTCCTAGTTCAGTCAAACATCATCTTTCACTGGGGAATACATTTAAATATCAAAACAGAAACTGCATGACATACTTTTCTTCTGCTAGTGGATTAAACTTCAAAATTCATGTTTGACTTGGCACTGGAAGTTGCCATCATTTAACATTGGGGCTGCAGAAATGCTGATGAGGCACAAGCAGCCCAGCCAAGCAAATTAACCTTTAGTTGCCGGTGTGAGATTTGGGAAAATTGTGCAATTACATCACCTAAGCTGGTTGGAGATAACGCTAAATAGTTTCTCTATGACTGTTAAATCCTGGAGCAATCACAGTGAGGACAAAACATGCTAAAAAATAGCTAATGTGATTTTGTCAGATTCAAGATGTTTTACTGGTCCTTAAACAACATTTCTGAAGCCTACAAACTCCAAATCTACCCCTAAACTAAACCCTAAAATCTGATGGGTTGAAAAGTATGTTGTTGTACAAAAACCATGGTTTACAAAATCATGGTAAGCATTTGAAAAAGGCAGCAAAGATGCTATTATAACATCAGTCAAATACACATTGCAGTCAAGAGCCACTCCTAAACATGCATGTGCAATAAATACTTAAATGACTGTAGCATTATTAGTACTGTAAGTAAAATACAGTTTGCAAATCATAAATAGCTTCTGTTTTTTTCACAAGCACTGTATTTGAATCTGTCACAATCCTTATCCCTTTACAACATGAACCATGTGACCCCAATTAGAATGAGCTAATTATTAGGATTAAAAAGTAAGGCATTGTGTCTGATGATAATCTCCAATCAGCCTGCAAAATATTTTCTACACAGCAGATATTTACAATAATTAATTCATAGGTCATAAAGTTAAAATAAGCTTTAAGTTAGAAAAAATTTCAAACGGTCTGGCTAGAATAAAGTGAATGCAAGTGGAAATAAACAAAAGCCTAGTCTTTCATTTAGCTCAAATGATAATATAATGCTAACATTGCCAAGGTTTGATTCCTAGATAATGAGCATAGTGATCAAATGTATAGATTAAGTATGCTGTAAATTGCTCTGGAAAGATTGCCTGTCAAATGCATAACTGTAAATCCATTGATTGACTAGTCAGATACTGTTGTACAGTGTGTTTGTTGTACAGACAGCCATGGTATGCGTTCTAACAATACACATACTTGACAATAAAAATCATACCTTTTATACTGTCATCTCATGGCTGATGATAAGAATCAAACATTCTGTGAGAGTATCTGAAGTTACGTAGCATGTCCTGAGATGTTGGTTCAGAGATGACAGTGATCAAGCACGGGAATTGTTTGACAGCACCGGGACTGGGGCACAGGAAACCAGCAGGAAGATCTTGTGTTCTCCTAATTAAAGTTTGTTCCCTTCAGCGCTGTAATCAGACCCTTTAATCTCTGTATGAATCGCCTCTGACAGTGGCTGGCGGGCAGACGTCAGCTGCGTTGGTTTAGGGCCTCTGATTTATCAAACAGACCACTAGTGGCACTTCCGCAATTTCCCCTAAGGCGATCCCCGGGAGAAGTTGTCAGCCACAATCTTGCAGCTCACTCCTGATACCTTGCCGGATTTAGCTTTCCTTGGATTCTTCAAGCACTGCTGTAAATATGGATCCTTATACTCCATCACCTCCACCCTCTGATGTCTTTGGCTAAAGTTATCAAATGCCTCCTCAACCAAAACATTGACAGAGCGCATGAGTTTGGAGTAAAGCCACCGTGTTCGCACTAGCAGAAGTCATAAACTCCACAAATGTCAGAGGTTTATTAGCGTTTTTACACACTACTTGTTGCAGCTATTTTTGTGGCTCCTGCAGGTAGCCTAGCAACAAGAGTAGCTAAAGACGTTATACAAAAGTCAAGAGGATTAAACTGTTTACGATCAGCAGCAGGAGTCTATGCGTGATGCAGTTTCTCTTGCTGTAGTAAATTTGATTTCATTACGCATGGGTTGAGATTAAAATGAAAAGCGAATTATGGCTTGAGAAATTGAAACTGTCTTGTAAGCTCCAAATACAATCTTCTTTAACATAAAGGAGTATAAATGTGTACATGAAGGGAACAGCAGAAATCAGATAGAGAAGAAAAATAAGTAGCTAAATTATTATTGCGAATACTAAAAATACTGTCATTATTTACTTATCCTTATGCAAACCTGTTTGGTTTACCCACTTCTGTGAGACATCAAAGGAGAAGTTTAGCAAAGTGTCTTTGTTGTTCTTGCTACTACCAGGCTGAAATCTGTAGCAGTCGTTTTTGCTTCTTATTCACTGTGAACATCCATACCCGCCTTTAATGATTTTCTTCAACTGATCTTAGATCTTAGACCTTTTTTTCAGTTTTTTTAATTAGATAAAGAGAGTGATGGGAAAAATATACAGGTGTATGAAATTAATTTTGTGGTTATTTTTATTTATCTCAAATACAGTATTTTAATATATTTACAGCCAGCACTGGTAATAAAAGTCTCACAAAATCAGATTTAATAAATTAAAAATTAAACTAAACCATCTGTCACTCAAAATTATAAACCTAAATACACAAACAAACAAAAACTGTTGGCTTGCTATATACTGTAAGATTAAATTAAAATTTGGACAAGCTATTTAAAACATCCATGCAAGAACATCTTTGACTAATAGGAGTTTCAATATTGGAATCACTCCTGTAATATCTAATTTAAATGCTTACTGAATATACACCAGACTGGGATGTAAAACACTTCTTTTGCCAGCTTGCTCATACTTGTACTATTTAAGTATTATGTATACATATATATAGCAGACAGTCTTGAGGCCCACATATCTGTTACCAACTGCTACTTGGAGTCTTTAACTTGCAAAATAAAACCTTCCCCTGCAAGAAATCTGATTGGATTGCAGAGCTCTACCCAGAAAGTCTTGTTTGATTATTGTGATCCCCATTTACTTTCATTGTACGAAACAGAGCAGAAGTTTTGCTGTCTGTGAAGGCTTCTGCAAAGAATGTGGATATCTCAATCGCATAACTTAAGAATGATGTTAAATGATTCATAAGAAATGGGAGGCTAGATGTTTCTGAGGCTAAAAATAAAGATTTTCTGCTGACTGAAACCAAATAAACATTCTTAGCTATGCCAGAGCTTAGTGTCATGAATTAAAGAGAGACTCAGTCCAGCAGGAAGGATTATTTATACATTCCAACATTTTGTTGATTTGGGACAGTTTGGGGATCAGAAGAGAGGCCTGCTTGATGGAAATATGCCAGATGTCACAAAATAACCCTGACCTGGCTAATTAAAGTAGGTTTGTCATTTTAAATGGCAAACGGCTTTTAGGTAAAGCAAGAGAGATCAAACTGGCTCTTTGTGAGTGAAATTTCATCAATTGTTGGGCAGATGGTCTTGGACATATTTAATGTGAGCAGATCAATGAAATGCTCTGTAAGGGTGTGCTCAGTGGAGCTCCTCAGCCACAAGCTCATGAATTAACAAGCTCAGAGTCCAGACAGTTCCTCAGACACCTCCAATATTAGCAGCTATCAGACTAGGGACACTGAGTGAGTCTGAAGATTACTGCTAGTTTGTTTTCAGTTGGATTCAAATCTTTGGTATTCCAAAAAGAGACTGAATAAATGAAGTCTGAAAGAAACGGGTTAATATTTGGTTACTAATATTGTGACTAACAAGATTAATGGTAATGTACATAAAGAAGATAACAATCAAAGCTTCATAAAACCCTGACATGAAAAAAAGACAAGGAACTTCAGAAACAGCTAGATGGAGATTTTCCCATGAGAACCAATTTGAGAGCCATATAGTGCTTCACACAAACGTGTGACTTGAGCGTGAAAAAAACCTCTGAAAACATGCATTCCAGCACAATACTGAGGTTCTGTTTTGAACACCTACAACAAACTTCCCTGATCTATTCATTCAAATGGAAAAAACATATGATTGCATTTGATTGCCTTTGGGTGCGCTGCAACTGGACAAATCTTATCATTAGACTCTGCAGCTGACGATTTAGACTTCAGAGGCAACTATTATGAGGATGTTTTTTCACGCAAATTGAAGTTGAATGAAGCAGCGTGTTTCTGCTTTTTCTTTTATTTTTATGTGAAGATAACTCACAGCGTTGGCAAAGAACAGCTCCTGGTAATGGGCCTTCCATCATGTGCGATTCCTCCACTCTGATCTCTGTCTGGCATTGTGTTTTATGATAAAGCGCAGTCATGCGCAGCTCACAATATTGGATTCAAAGAAATGACTACAAAATTTCTATCAAACTATCTGCCATGTGCAAACCACTCACCTCTCGGCTGTCCGAGCTTTCAGTGCATTTTCCTGTGTTGTCATTCTGTTTGGCTTTCTGTTGAAATCTCTAAATTGCTTTAACTGCGAGGCTGAGACAACTTCACTCAAACTGAATCTCAGGTACGGTAGGACAGAATTGCCAAGAAAAGCAAAGTGGAGTCGTCTTCAATTTATGAGACACGAATGCGTTATGAATCTATAACATCGAGGAAGACAGAAAAGCTATAAGATCTAAAACACGATGGATGTTTCAGCAGGGATCACAAAGGATTTAACACCCACATTAAATCCACAATCCCCCTCCCAGGCCCCCATTTAATGACACGGGCGGTTTATTGATGAAGAACTGATGTGGTGAACCATTGGTCTGTCTGGCTAAGATAATTTAACTGGTTCCGGTTTTATCACCCACCTCCCAGCAATTACTGGGACCTCTTTAGGAGCTCTCTGTGCTGGGGGTTAATTGCTTTCCGGGACAGAGGAAACACTTAAAAAATGAACCTGATTCTTTTATTCCATATCAGATTAATTAAGTGATGAGATTCTACAGGTGTATAATGAATGAGAGTAAGATTTAGCAACCTAAAAATACACATGCACACGCACACACACACACACACACACACACACACACACACACACACACGTACACAGAAATAATGTGTGGGAACACAATGTGTTAAACAACATAAATCATTTCTGACTTTTTATAGAAGTAGAAGGTGCTTAAAATAAAGAAAACAGTTTGCCTCTGTACATCCAACCCTGTCTGACAGAAATTAAGTGTGAATTTATCTGTGCACAAAAGTACATGGCTAGAAATGAATCCCTTCTGTCCTTGTCCTTTTTCTGTGTTTTTCACCTGTTTGAACATAAATCATTCTCCGTCAAATAACTATAATTACACATTTTGTGCAAATGATAACCTTCAGCCAATTAAAATGAATTAAATTAAAAGACACACATAACCCCAAACCCATGTTGCATGTCAAACAGATGCTTTTTCTGTCATATATTTGTTGAATACTATAATTCAAGGGTTAAATCTATTGCTCCAAATAGAAGGTGGTTGTAGCAACAGGAACCAATGTTACAATTATTAATTCTCTGCTGGTCAGGGTTTACAGCAGCAGAATCTGCTGAGAAAGACATTCTGAGATGCAGCTCTTGATTTTCAATTATGTAGCGCTGTGTTGCTCACATCACCAGCGACAGCGGGGAACAAAATTGAAATGTAACGAAACTCACATCTTACTAGAAGAGGCCATAAAACCAACTCGGTTAAATTTCAATAATTAGATTTCTAATGGCCCACGGTGGGATTATCCTTGATTCATTCCAGACAAATGGAGTTTTCTAGCACATGTTTGCAAAGTCACTCATGTCCAAAAAGTGCTTGACATTCACGCAACGAAAACGGACGTACTGCCACTTAACCGCACCCGGTCTGAAGGTTCATTATTCTTTAGCATATAAGAAAGTCAATAAGCCTGCCACACACAGCAGGGGAAATTATATTTCCTTTTGTTATCACACCTAGAGTGCTTGAGTTGAATGACAAAGAAACAACCTGTGTGAAATATGCAGTGTGAATGGATCATGGGAAAAGACCGGCAGGTCAGTGCTTTTATGCCCGGTAAATACAGTGACAATATTCAGAAAAAATAGGTTTTGCTTGTTTCCTTCTTGAAATGCTTCAATTTAATGTCCTTGACTGCAGATTGTGCCGGCCTGCATGATAATTAAAAAGCAAATAAACACTACTTATCTGGTGCTTATAAGTGTGCAGCTTTAATGTATCCTACAAATCATTGTATATGGGTTGTGTACATGTTTCAGAGGGGAAATTATGTATCAGAGCAGGCCTTCCTTACCGGAATGGCTTGTGAACTACCCACTGTCTCTCTCTTACAGATGACTCATAACTTGAGTTAATTACATGAGGAGCAACAGAAATACTATTATTAATGTGATAGCTAAAACAGACCAAGGAACTCTATGATGACATAATGTGGTTTTGTGCCATAAACAGAAATCTGTTCCCCTTTCCAATCTGCTGCAAATAAGCAGTGCAATTCAGGGGCCAGCCAACAGAGGGCACTGTAATCTGTGCTACGCGGGCATCTACCGGCGCTTCTGAGTTACACGTCTTTTCCTTCTAACTGCTTTATTTCTTTGAGAATATGGCATACAGGGATTGCATGAACAATTAAGCCTCAGATGTGAATATTGAGCCAGAGATAAAAATCGATAGAAGCAAAATGGGTTTTATAAAGCTGATTTCACCGTGCTCTGATAAAATATGGCTCCAAAATGACGCACACATCTCTGAAAATGAGAAAAATGTGAATTTCAGAAATTTGTGGTGACAATGTATTATTTTTCTTGCTTACAATAAAATTAATAAAATTGACTTGGATTGCTTAAGACAACCCAAAGACTGCTGCCTCATTTGAATGACATATGGCAGGTATGATGCAATAGATGTTGCATCACTGCAGGCAATAAACTGTCCCATTATTTGCCAAATTTCAAACATTGGCAGATTTTTTTAATTGGTGTCACTCATTTTGACAGATTAAAACAATAAAAACTTTTCAAACTTCAAGAGCTTTTCTCACTCTCTGTGACACTTGGCTAAAAGAATATGGCACTTTAAATGCAAAAGCAATGCACGACTAACCCGCTACCTTCCAAGCAATTACTTTTGTTATAAACAAGAAGATTCAAAGTCTAACATTCTCTGACTCTAAATGTTGGACGGTGTTATAAAAGCATAACTGTCAGCTCAGAGATGTCATGTTAGTCAAGCTCAGCTAATCATGATTTAAATATTTCAGACATTTAAATTCTCTATTTATTAATTCTTTTCCTTATGAACTTCTTTATTCACTTATTAATTTGCTGCCTCTCTTCATAGCTGTACTGTAAGCTGCTCTTACTGTACTGTAACTGTACACCTTCCTCCGTCTCACACTCTTCCTCTTGTCTAAAGTTTGTTGCCTTTAGTCCCCTTAACATCTGTCTGGCTAATCGACGCACTGATTAGCCACACAGGAATTTCATACCGGTGATCTGTTGTATTGTACTTTTCTTTGGATATGTTTAACTTGTAAATACTGGAAAATACTGGTAATTACTTTGCCTGATCAGTCCTCAAATTTCCAATCGCCAATCGTGTTTTTTTTGTGGGAAAAATAATCCTGACTAAACTGTTGTTATAGTCCTGAATATACAATAGACTATACCTTAAAAATCTATAGGTTTAAATTATCATTTTAAATTAACATACCATGTAGGTTAGCTGGGTTACCTCTTACAGTAAACACTTACTGTAATTTTATCCAGGATAAAATTCTTTGAATTAACGTTTTAATTATTATACATGACAATATTGACTGTATCAGGATAACATCAAATCTGCATAAAAATGTAATTAACAAGAAAGTGATACTTAATATAATGAACACAATGGCAAGAAAATGTATAAACAAATCTCTCAAAGTGACACAGAACAATAATTTCTAGCACAACTCTAGCATTGAGAGAAAATTCGGTCGTTTATCTGCCATTAGAGCTTTGGTGTACGTATCTTGGGGGGTGGGGGGGGTGGGGGGGATTTGAGGGACTGGGGAAAAATGGTCGTTGTTGACCAGTAATCTCTCAGTGCCTGATCAATTTAGGGAAACCTCAGCTGATGTCCCCTGACAGCTGTGGCACCAAAGCGGCTTGGAAACTCTCTGAACGCAAAGCCTGTTACAGTGGAGCTGCATATCAGACGCTGCAGATGGAGGAAAAGCCTTATCTTTAGTGAAGGCTCAGGTCTGCACCTTCAACAACACAGCAAGTTTTTTCAAAGTCTCTGTCTGCTGTTAAAAATACCCGCTGACTGAAATGCATTGAGTCTTCCTTGTGGCAAATACTTGAATCATTAAACAACATGACCAACATCAAACAAGCAAATCAATCTGGCATACATTCACTGAGCCACATTTGCTGGAAATTGTTATAAATTCAACTCCCCCATGGAGTTATTTACAAAGTTATGTTGGGTCACAGTCTATACAGACAGTAGCAGGTAACAACTTTATTAAGTTTTAGCTGAAGTTTGAGTATTATTTTATCAACGTTTAGCTGATGTTTGTGTTTATTTTTATGGAACTTGCATCCCCAGGTGTCCCCATACAAAACATTTTTGTATACAATGTCATCAGACTATCAAAATCTCACTTTTCTTTGAAAAACAAGTCTTCTTTTGTTTATCACTGTGTTTTGTTACATTTGTTGTGATGGCAATCTTAAAATATCATCCCAACACTGACTACAATGTAAAAAGGATATTTAAAAAAATTACAATAATGTCTCCTTAAAAACACTATGCAGTTTAACCATCTTTGCTTGTATACTAATTATATATCTTAACATATATTTAAGCAGTAAGGTACAAGAGGCAGTTGTGAATATTGTTTTAGAATTTTTTTAAAGCCAGAATGTTTTAAAAAGTCTGCCATCTGTGACTACACAGTGAAATGTTTATTGTTTCTTACTGAGAACAATTATTTCACAATAAAATTACTGTAAAATATCACTGTAAAAGATTACAATAGTCTTTAACAGGCTGTAAAAAAAAATCACAATATTTTACTGTTTTACCATGCAGACGTACAATACTATACTGTTAGTTATAAGAAAATATTGTACAGTGTTATACTGTTGGGGAAATGTACTGTAATTTATTACACAATCCTACTTTGCAGTATGAAACCTGCCGTATGAAATTACAATAGTCAAAATTGTATGTATTTTACACTTTTTGTGCAAAATGCTTTAAGTGTATTTTACACTAAAATCATTAAATGTCTTTTATCCTTTGGAAAACATGCTGGTATGTAACAAGTAACAATAGGCTGTGAGTCCTCAGCAGTGATACAAATAGCAGCTTGGTAATAAAGACTAAGCTGTGCTCATCATGACTGTTGTGCTTTATCATGACCATGGCTGTTGATCAGTATCAATGAAGAACTATCAATTTTAGACTGAAGAAACATGGTAGTGTATCCCAATAGGGGCACAATGCAATTAATTTATACTGAAGTGCATTATTTCTCTGACAGAATTTTCAAAATTGTACACAATGAAAATTAAACAGGTGGCTAAAACTCAGATAATGAAGACATACATTGACAAGTCTGTAGTTTTGTAATGTCCTTGAAACAACTGCGCTGTTAAATTCCCATGAGTCAGTATTCAAATAAATACTCCTGGGCTCTGTGACAGTTTTGACATTAGTACAAGATGCCTGTCACCACCTACAATCACAAATATGTTAATGAAGGCTGAGGAACAAAGAGAGTGCATGCTTTTCTCATAAGCTGAAACGTGGGGAGGCACCCGTGTCCCTTTTTAGTAATCTTTGTGTCTCCAGCCCTTACTTTGCTATTAGCACAGAGTGGGCGGGGTGTGAACAGCATGTGTCACTTCCTGTGAAACCCTTCCCTCCTCACAGCGGACACTTGTAATCCCTGTGTCGAGTCCAGACGGTCATGCCACGACACCACGACATACACAGTTAGCACAGAATGAGCCAAAAAGCATGAGCATGCATGCTACTTGGCCATATATGTTACATAACACCATGTTCAATGTAGCTCCTGTATGGGAATAAACAAGGGTTTAAGGGTGTTGTTGGGCAGACATAAAATGTGATAAAAGCACAAATGTTCATTAAATAATGCAGTTTCTTTATAATGGCTGACACAACATTGGTTTCTATTTCTGAGGTGTTGTACTGGTAGTCCCGCCTACAGTCAAATCTCATTTATCCAAAATCCCACATTTAACAAATATGTTCTGATTAGCTGTGACTGTGCTACATTGCTCTGAATATTTGTGTTAGTAGTGCACAGACAAATGTCGCACCTGACTAGTACACAGCGCTAGCCTGTTCACAGTTATAAAACAACCTTCTGTAAATGAATGGTGCCTTAATTCACTTGGTACATGGTCATGTTTTATGTATATGGAATATTTTATTGTACATTGGCTTTGAATGATCAAATTTATGGCTAGAATTTTCCATTTAAAAATATTAAATGTAGACATTAAACATTAAAGCTATATTTGTATTGAGGCATAAGCAAGGTGTTTTGAGTAATTTATAGAGTTGACATGCTGCATAATGCATTAATGACATGCTTGGTGCCTCACAGCCCTGTGCCTCATAGCTAGAATGCATGGAACAGCAATGGCGGCCGCATTATTCTGCAGCGTGACCAAGTTCTTCTGCCACGCTCGCTAATTCGGCTGCATTTCCCTGTGAAGTGCTGATGAGGGGTCATCTCGCATTCCTCTGTCGCCAGCCAAAATTCTGCCAGTCAGTCATGCTTTCTTTCTGGATCTTTCTGCTGCCCTGGCATTAATAAAGCAAGCAGTAAGGGTTTCAAAAGCCTCCACTTCTGCTTGTGAATGCATGATTTCATAAGCTTTTTTTGCCACTGGCCTGAGAGGGAAGTTCAGGTCAGTCTTTTAATACTGCAGCCCACAGATGCGGAAAAAGCATGCAGAGCACACGAGGAAGGCAATACGAGCACAGATATGACATAACTACTAAATAAACCTAAAGTGTGGAGGTGTTATAGTGTTCCACATGCCAGAATTGAACACAACTCTTTAATAAAAAAGAAAAATAGCAAATTGGACCTCTTTAAAAAGTCTTTCTGCTGAACAGCTGTAAGACTGAAAGCAGAGCAAATGGAGGCTTTTGCTTGAATGTCCTGCATCTTAAACTGTCTGCTGAGAAGAGAAACAGACTCTATAGATTAACTATTACAAATCAAATCATTTTAATACCAAATGGTCTGAGCTTTGGTGTCTGTTTATGTTTTGACTCTGTACTTTTACTGTATGTGAACAACTGTCTACATTTATTATACAGTAGCTGAAGATTGGGTTGCTGCTTGAAATACACCTGAGAATTTCTCAAACTCTTCTAAGCTGTACAGTGAAAGAGAAAACTGAGCAATAACATTTTCCTGTGAGCTTAGAGAGATTTACAAGAGAGAACCTTCTTTTCCCCACAATCCAGGGCAGTGAGTTTTTCACCATCTGGGACAGCAGAGTTACCATCATGGCTGAGACTGAATGACCGGTTTATGATTATCACACTGTAGTAATTAACAGTCCTCCATGTGGATTATTAAGTGGTACTTAGTGGAGGTTAATTAATTGCACTGTTCTAATTACAATGTAAATTAAATCTGCAAAAACAATGAGTATTTCCCTGAGAGTGCAATCAGTCAAAAACCATACTCAGCAAGATTAAAGTACCTATAATTGTGAGGTACTTGCTGTGTGGCAAAGCACCTTATCTGTATCCGGTATCTGTTTCCCTTTGCCTCTGATTTACTAGGGGAATTTGAGAGAATTTGCTTGTGCAAGATAACAAATTGCATGGACTGTAGTGCATTGCAGGTGAACAATTGCACACAAAAAAGTTTGAAAGTCATTTTTAAGGAGGCTTTTGAAACCAGCAAATGTTCTAAATGTTGCCTTGTTTAATGGAGTTTACATGTGACTCACTAAATAGAAGCCTTTTTGATGACTTGCAGGGTTTCTATAATGCATATAATATAATTGACTGAGGTTCCCTGGGTACAACACTCTTGAATTGCTTTCAGAACAACCGCAAAGTTTAACGCTATATGAATTTACTGATTCCAAAAACAAAAAAGGTGTTATTTTGAATCCACTTTTATACACAGGTTTTTTATTGCATAGGCATTTTTTGTGCTACGTTGCATGTTTTGTTACATGCACAAAAGGTTTGTAATTAAAGCTTTGAGATATTCTGAATGTGTTTTGAACTGAATAAACTGCACCACTTGCTGTTAGCTCAAAATACTGCTGTGTCACCTACATGCAGTAGTTCTCCATTAAATTACATTATATTTACATCAGAACTTTTCTTAAATGTTTTGAATAGAATAAAGGTTTGTAATTTACATTAATATATTTATTTTAATTGCAATAGACAAATATTTAGTGTCTCGGTTGTCTCTGATATTTCACCCTCAACTGAGCCTAAATACTTTGCCATCCTGGAAAATTTCTCTCTATATGCCCCCAGATCACTAAGGTTATGGTCACTTCCTGTTTACTGCTCCCTGCAGGCAGCTTAAAGACTTGCTGGAGCTTTAACCATTTACTACATAAAAAAAAACAAACACAGACACTAGATATGGCAGAGCTTTATACCTCATCTTTTCAGATCCTGCGCTTCAGATGGTTTTATCTATAATCTGTCCTAACTCTGGTGTCCCTCATGAAGAAAACAGCAGATTCAGAGAGCAGAGGAACAGTGTGGAAGAGGTTAATCAGAGAAGCAAAACCAGGCGCCACCTGTGATTTCCATGCGGTACTTCACTGCGCATGGAAATTTGGGGCCTGTCATCAGCGCTATTCATGAAAGTTGGCTTGCCATGGAAAAGAGCCTTTTATGAGGGTCTGATCAAGGCTTGGCACAGGGAGAGGGTACATACTTAGCCCCCTTCTGTGCCTCTGTCTGTCTGTCTGTTTCTCTGTCTCTCTTTTTCTCCATCTCTTTCTTGCTTCTCTCTAGTTTTGAGGAACATTCCTGCAGAAAAGAAGAAATACAAATGAAATTATGATATTAATATTTTTATAATGATATTTTTGTTATATGAAATGATTCTCCTAAACAACAGTAAGATTAATAAAAGAGCAAATAATATAGAAGTATGCTGAAGTTTTTCATTTTTGTAGATTTGCCAAGTTAAATTTAAAAAAATATTTTTTTTTAAATACAATTTTTGTTAAAAAATAAAAAGACCAAATTAACTCAGCTATGTTATATCCACATGAAAGTTATAGTTCTGTAAGCGCACATACCACTACATACCAACAAATGATTCGCTTGTGTGTATTTTGCGGGTTCAATTCCTGGAGGGAACAGTTCTGCTGAGTTTAGCTCCAGTCTTTTAATTAAACACACCTGAACCAGTTTTTCAAGGTTTTCAGAACACTTAAATATGACAGGCAGGTGTGTTTGATTAGGGTTGGAGCTAAACTCTGCTGGACAGTTGTTCTCCTGGAGAAGGAATTGATACGCATGATTTAAGAAACATCTGAGACTAGGTGAATACTTAAATGACACACAACTGAAAACTCTATTAAGTCTCCTTCTCTGGGAAAGAACCACCTTTGAGCAATTACTTTTTGTGGTGCATAGCTTTCACAAGCAAACTCGATTGATAGCATTTTGTATATAATGTCAGTTTCACACATTATTTGATTAATCGGACATGCACAAAACATGCACTTTATACATTTGTATAAAAAACAATTTTTTTCTGTTACAATTATTGTTAAAAAGTGTTAGTCAGATTTGTGCCAGAATCATGTCAACACAGTTTAAAATGTATATCTTGTGTTTTTTCTTCTATTTTAAGTACATAACTGTAAAAATGTTTAGTTAAACACAAAATTAATTTAGTCAAAATTATTTCTGTTGAAATTCAGAAAACATCATGTCACAAGTAGTTTAAATTTAACATTATTTTTAAATGAACCTGAAGCATACCTTTCAACTCAGACGTGGCTTTTCTGTTGGTCCCTGTGACTGAATTTCCCAGCATGCTTTGCTTCCTAATACACACATGAATCATCATGAATCTGTGTAAATATCTCATTAGTGATAAATGACTTTGGAATTATTAAACCACAATGGCCTTTCGCCAACCTGCTCACATTCATGGCTAATATGTAAATAATGGCCCAAACAAAACCAGTACTTAAATGAAATATATAATTTTTTTCCATAATTTACTTCCACATAGTATTAATTTAAGGACAATGCTTTTAAATATAATAAAATCTCACTATTAATTGTTTTGTCTAAGAATCTGTTAACTCCCAAGGGACACACATTGCCTTTTCCCCTCATGAATTGTGCTCAGATTTTGCCTCTAACTGCCTCATTGTAAGGTAATGCAGTGGCATGATTACAATGCACCTCCGGTCGCACAAATAATCAAGCCTGTGACCGGTTCATTTTATTCTAATTTGCTTGGCCCCTAACTCTCTCTCTCCCTGTCCCCTCCAATCTTCACCAAGACCACAGATGTCACACTGCTGACCGTCGTGTCTGACCTCTGCAGGGATGTTTTGGGAGCATCTCAGCTCGCCTGTCCCCTCCGCCTTTGTCTTTGGATGCAGAAGTGGAGGGTGAGTGTCCGCCGGGGCCCGTTGTCAGGAGAGAAGCTGTCTTTGTCCACTAGATCTGCCCACCTGGTGGGACCGTGGCCTCAGTGCTGACACTGCTTTTTAATATTTCACCACACGCAGTGAGCACCATATGTCCCTGCCCCCCTCCATCTCAGCCCTCATGAATAATGAATCTGTAATGCACTTCTAATATTTGGAGGAGAACAAAATATGCCTATAGCTCTGCTTTTGGACTTTGTATTTTTAGAAGCTATGACATTTCTTATTTTTTTCAGTTCAGCCCTGATAACATGGCAATAGGTCTTCAGGGGACAAAAAAGAAGGTAGGACAGTCTCTCTCTCTCTCTTTCTATCTTTTGGAGCAGAGGATATGAGCTCACTGAAGGTGGGATGAGAGAGCTTGCCAGCCAACTCCTTCACCAGTTTTTCAGTAACAGGAGACTACATATATTCTTTACACACCTGACCGATCTTCAGACTAATGCATACCCTCTGTCACTGTAAGAATAAATACACAAATTTCCCCGAACAGCTTTGCTGTGGCAGCAAAGCCGTTTTTGCCAACTGTGTCAGATTTTCTTGTCACTCTGATAGGAAATCCATTTCTTACAAGTGTTCGAAAATACATCTGTTTCTGTGCCCAACAATACTCAAAGCATTTCTTGTGCCCCTTTTTGGGTTTCAGGTATTGGGTTTGTCAAATATTTACTACAAAAGAAGGGTGATGAATTTACCTCTGTTAAATGATGCAGCATTTGGACTCACCGTTCCTTCGTCTAGTTGAGAATTCTCCCTTAAGCCACCCAGACGGACTGTGAGATTAGAAACTTGCCTATTGAATTGCAGTTAATAATTCATGACATCATTTTGCTTTATCTCAGGGACTTGATACACGAGTCAGGGGCCCCCATTTATCAGCCTGCCATAACCTTTTATAAGCATAATGAATTGTATGCGGTTGAGTTGTTGATGCTGAAAGGGTGAACCGGGCCACATTGTTTGAGAGAAAGTGTCTGCACAAATAATTGTACTTTCTTTTAAGGGGAGAATTAACATCAGGGCTTTGTGTTAATTTTGGCATTTACTGCAATGTCTTTGGAACATCAAACATCACCTGTCCTGCTGCATGCGTGTGTGTGAGGGTGTGTTGTGTTTTCTGTCACTCAAAGGGACTTGCTATGCAAAAGGGGGTCTCAGATTTGGCCCTGTTTAGCAAACTGTGGAGGTTTGTGCCCTTTACTAGGGCTGATGGTGAATTTGTGGACTTCTGAAGAAAGAATGCAAAGAGTCTTTCATTTTGGGTTTATAGTCCAAAGTAACATCATGTTACAGTTGCTTAACAAGCAAACAACAAATTTCAGTAAACCAAGATTTCATGAAGCATTTTTAAGCTATGTTTCAAAAATGACCATCAAACTACAGTAAAACATGTTGTGTATTTTTTCCCTGTAACTTCAAACTATTCCTAGGCTATTAGTTTAAATAGTCATCTTTTTGGACCATTAACCAACAATTGCTCTTTGCACAGCTCAGTGTGACATTGACACGCACCCTAAACATCTCCCATTTTAACCTTAACAGCCACCAATAACCATTAACCACCAAAGCATGCCTGAAAGAAGGCATTTCCAAATAGGTCAGTTGTTTGCTTAATAAACCTTTCCACCAATTTTACACTGATACCAGTTGTGAACATGACAGACCAGCAATATTACATTGACAGTGTAATCAACCAATCACAGCACTTTCCTCCTCTCACATAAACTGAGAGAGGCTGTATTTACAGTGTTATAGCCCCCCACACTTCCACATTGAGGTTGTGCTTCAGAATCTCAATGAGAACATGAAGAGCTCAAAGCAATATGAAATAGTCATCACTCATATATAAAAAAAAGGTGCTTTACTCAGTCTGTGATCTAATATTTCATAACATGTCACATGTTTTGTTTTTGCACAGTGGATTATTTTCTAATCCAATGTTCTGAGGAGGCGCAGGCTCCCCGGCCTCCCACGAGCAGACGTTCCTGGGCTCTTAGCATCAAGCTAACTGTAAGACATGCACGGCTGGCTGGGGAGTAAATGAAAGCTGGTAGATTGTGTGTGTCATGTGGAGTTGTGTCCTGATGCATCTTGCGTCCTGCTGCTTTTGCACTGTGCAGAGAAATGAGCCAGAGCTGTGTGTGTGTGTGGCCTGTTATCTACCATGATTCAAAGCTTTGTGTTATATTCACAAGTCTGCTTACCAGGAACACAGTGTAGCCTGCTGAGTTGCCCTGAGTCTGTCCAGACTATACATAACACACACATACACACACAAACAAACACACACACAAACATGGCGAACACAGTCATGTACAGCGAGCATTTGGCAGCAGGGCACCATGACAGCCAGGGAGTGAATGTGTCAAACACAAGCTCTCGTTAATATTTCACCATCTTGAAACCAATCCCTCTGGCAGGCAGCGGCAGGCCATGGCGCTCCGCTCCATCTGAATTGTTGATTATGTTACGTCTGAAATCAGTTCTGAGAGTTTTAATGAGGACATCAGAGACGAGAAATTACTGTTCCAATTAACCAAAAGAATAAAGGTAATGTTTGGTGTGACTGTTGTTTACTTGTCACATACAAGCAATTCACTGCTGTTGTTTTTGTTATCTTAAGAAAAACATGGCAAGGCGCAATCTGTGACTTTTTCATGCAAAATTACAAGTGGCATATTCTAAAGAACACAGCATTGTTTATATATTAGAGCATTGTTTATAATGTTATTATTTTTAATTTTGTCATTTTTATTTATGTATGATTAAATCATATTACATTTTAATTTCATTTTAATGAATTATAGTACAAATGTAATCAAATATGAAAATTCACATAGCATTGTATTGTTCATAAATAACAGAAATAAGTGTGTGTACATGAAAATTCATGTAGAATTCGACTTTTTAGTATTAGTTTAGTTTAGACTAGTTTAAGTACTACTACTTTTTACCACTAGTTTTAGTAGTTTAAAAAAACAATAACTGTTAGATGCAAGTACACATTTATTGATGTGACATGTCTATGTACACTGTAAATGCAATGCTATGGTCTGATATACCAGCTCACTAACTCATCTAAATCTAGGTTGTAATATGTGTCATGCATTGAAGAGAAAAGTGATGCAAAACGATTTAGAGGAACACAAACGTGTTAGATTTCAAGCATACACTTGCGAAGCAACAGTAGCCGATCTTTCTGAAACCCAGAACAAATGTTTGTTTCTTTTTGGCAGAAATAATGATGATGTCTGGAATCACAGAGGCATTTCTTCTGTGCGTTTAATAACCTGCCCAGGGTGCAATTGATTTACTCTACAGATGTATGGGCCCTTCCGAAATAAATCCAAAAGTTGTAACAGACCTGCTGAAAGTGTTGACTTAGTAAAGTGCACGCTCATATTTGAAGCATTACAGTGGAGTTTGCTTTGACACCAACTTAAATCAATATTGTGTCCTCTAGTAGAACAAAGTGCAGGCCCTTGACTTCCACTGAAACCAGAATGCCAAAGCGAGGTGGATTTGGCTGGCTTTGCATTTCATAGGCCTCGCTAGAAATTGCTTTTAGATGAAACCGCAATGGCTTTTCACAGGTCAGAAAGGTGATTGTGTTTTGTCCATGAAATAGTATTGATTTGTTTTGCAGAATGTTATTTGCATTAATAGAACCATATTTTAACTGCAAAGAACAAATGTGAGACCTGGGTAAACGTGTGCATGGCGTGTTACACATTAGAACAGTAGATGTGTACAGATACTGCTAGTTTTTTTTATAACCACAAAGCAGTTATTAGCATTTTCTAACTTGCAGAGGACATTTTTTATTTGGCAAGAAACATGCACATTATCTATGAGACATAAAATATACCAAATTAATTTCTAGAGTTACTTTACTTCAACAGGAAGAGCACTGTGCTAGCAACATCAGACTCATGGGTTCGATTCTGCAGGCAATACATAGACTAATAAAATGAATACCTCAAATGCACTGGAAGTTGCTTTGGGTAAAATCATCTGTCAAATGCGTAAATGCACATTTAAAAAGTCATGTGCCTTTCTTTCAATTTCATGTGACTGAATAATTGCCTCAGAGAAGAAAACAGCTGAGAGCAACAGTTGTAACCAGCAGACTGATATTACTGATCTTAAATGATGTTCTGGTCATTCTGAAATGTCAGAGTCAAAGCATGTCATCAAAATGATTGGCTACTATTACCTCTCAGACTGTCTGACACACTGTCACTCACAGACATAAGGCATCTGCCGGCGATTGTTATAAAACATGAAGTCAGAACATTATAAAACATGAAGTCAGAAAAAGCAGTCTCTTTTGCCTACGATTTGTTAAAACTTTCTGCCATTTTATGAAGCACTTTGTACATGAACAGCAAATTGAAGCATCACCCTGGGATGAATTGTTACAGTATAGACTTACATTAGAGTTTCTAATGTAAAAATTGATTGTGAAGGATAGGTGAGTTCTGTGAGACCCCTAATGATGACTAAGGGAGAAGGAGTTAAATAGCTAAATGTTGTCACGGCAGCAAAGCCCACCTACAGAATATACACAATTATTGAGCTGGTCTCTATGAACTTGTTGAAGTGTTTTACAAAGCTGCACTTCAGGACAAATGTCTTTACTGAACAATAAAAACATGAAAAATAGGAGTGGTATACAAAGATAGAGTTAGAAGATATTATCAGAGACTTATTTTAGCCTTTATTTTTCATTTTAACTGTTAACTGTTGCATGTTTTGTTACTATAAAAGATTTAGTACAAAAACAACATAAAAGACATTCTGTATGTATGTAATTGTTGCTTTTATTAAAATGTTTAAAATACAAAACAGTTAAATATTTACCTTTATTTAGTGTTGCACACATATAATGTTACCACAAGTGCAATGAAGTTGTATGTAATTAGGCTAAAGCTAATAGCACATACTGCTCAAACCTGCAGACATAAGCTATAAGTGCAAAATTCACAGGACTGTGTTAAATTCTTAACACCAGATTTGGGCACAGGTTTGAGCAATAAGGTATGAGAGGCTACATAGTGACAGATAAAGGCTGTTATTAGGCATAACACAAAGCATAAAAATGCTGTTAGGCCACAGTCTCAAGTGCCGTATTGCTTAAATATCCATCAATTGGTCCACCAATCAGAATTCAGGGGCAGAAATATTTTATAATAAATAATAAATTGATATGTAACATTAAAGTTTACACATATTTAGTAATAGTGGACCGTTTAAGAAAATCCAAGATTCTGATTTGCTAAAGTTAATCTAATTTAGATTGACTTTGGGAGTTTGAGAAGAAATCACTTTAGGAATCAATTAATCTTGACATGTTGATGTTTTTTCTACAGTGAAGTCCATCAAAGTTTACCCTTGTGTTCCACTTGCCTCCAGCCTGATAATTGACTTCTCAGTGGGAGGAAAAACTACATTTTACACTCCACATCAGGCATAACGTCAGCACACGTTTCCTCCCTAACACTTGTTCTGCGTGAGGAAGTTAAGAGCTAATGAAAAGTGACCATGCTCTCACCTCAGAGGGAGCAAAAAAGCCAGGAGTGGAACCAACTCCGCCCAAATGTAATCTAAAAACAATTTCCCTATTTCCCTGGTGCTCTCTCTGCTCACTAAGTCTGCTTGATGGGACCAGACAGTGGTTAAGAAAAATATTATTTTGGCCTGAGCGCAAATCTACTTGGGGACCGCAGTTGATTGCAGCTCTGACAATATTAGCTTTTTCCTTTTAGCACGAATACTTTGTCTGTACCTCTGTTCTCTGTCTTTATTCTGACTCATTGAAGTTATAATTGCAGACACAATATCAAGCTTAATCAAAATTCTGATTGCGGCATCTAAATTAGGCACCAAACCAATTCTAATTCTGCACAGCAAGGATTCCAGGGGTATAATTTTCAATAATCGCAGGCTGCCAAAGTACTGGATCAGTAGCTCTCAAAGACATCTCATCTTCTTGATGACAAGCTCTTTTTGTTTGTTTGTCCTGCATTATGTACGCCATTTATTCTCATGGGGTACCCATCCATTTTAGCTTGACACACCTGATAGAACAATTTAAATAAAAATGGCGGTTTAATGAATCATAGTACTGCTCGGGTAATTAATTAGCTGACTTGAAGTTATTATAGCAATCTGTGAGACGTGAATTCAACCAAACGTGCACATTATTTTTACGGATATAATCTAGTCAACTTGATTGGGTTGAAGCATCGCTGAGGGGGGTACGGGGTGATAAACCCCCTCACTAATTAGGCTGATAATTAAACATTAATACAAATGATAATCATTGTGATATTTCTGTCTCCTGGGACTTCTTCTTCATGCATTTAAATGAAAAAGTTTTAGGAAAGAAGGAGACACCAGTCGCAAAAACGGCTAAAGACTGTGAAAAAAAAGTGACAGCAAGCAGGAAATCCATTTCCTCAGAGCACAGGCATTGGGAAACATTCAATTTCTTTCACCATTGATGTATTTAAATCCAGCAAGCTACAAAACTCAGATAAGGAAAACTCTCAGCGTTTCCACTCTCATCTTTCTTCTCTTACCACTTCCTCAACTTTTCCAAAGTTGCTGATCAAACAGCAGTGGAGAAATTATGTGCTGTAGATAGAACATATGGTCAAATGAGTCTGTTTGTTTATGCATGTGTGCATGTACAAATTTATTTATTTAATTTCATACCAAATATCAATTACGCCCCTTCTGGCTGGCAGCTGGCAGTAATAGAAGTATGGCGTGCATTCATGCTCTATATAAATGTGTTCTCTAGATCATTGAGATCATATCTGTGTGCTCTGATATCATGGAATACAACATTTGAATGTACAAAAGTTCTGAGCCACAAACCAGTTTCGTTTGTGGTGGAGGTTGTACTAAAACACACACAGTCTTTACAGGTCAGAGAATTATTACCAGCAATGTATCCTCAAACCATTCTGTGGTTTACATATTTATTGCCACATAAAAAAACAACAGTTGTAAATATATTATATTTGCTCTCTTTATTATTTCCTAGTCAAACAGTTATATAAGGCCTATGTCAAACAAATTCCACAATGCGCCCAAAAATCAACAACAGAATTTAAGTATATTGTAAATTGACTCCATATGCATTTGCAACTTGGGAAAAAAATGTGTATAATAAGAATATAGTAAAAATAACTTTTTTTGTTTTACCTGTATGTGTAACTGACAGCTTTACCAGCCAATTGTTAAAAAAATTGGACAAGCCCTTTACTCTGACCTGCAAAGGTCCCAGTGTTCAGCTCTGTATGAATCACTCAACAGGTTGCTGATGACAACACAAGAGTGTGAGGGGCTGTTTAGCCCTGATAAGACATGATTTACACTTTGCAATAGTGACCTCACTAAAGACAGAGACAGAATTATTGTGCTAGGGAAAACCAAGCTGCGTTAATCTCTTTAAATTGTATTCCCCTTTTCCCGCATGCATCCGTGTCTTCGCAGTGCCATCCCAAAAAGAAACCATTTGTAATCATTTCTCTATTTCTCATAATTGCGCTGCTTCGGGTATCCAGGGAGACAGAAATGAACTGCGAAATGGATTAGTCAGTGTGCCTCACTTGTTCAAGTCAATTGGATTGAGGGCATTTCTTTCTGTCTGTGTCTGATTATGTTTGAAGGGAACGAGCATTATTGTACCCACACAGATTTCCTGTCTGTAAAGATGCTGCATTTATGGCCAGAGCAAGATTTTGGGTGCGGCGTGGCAGGTTGGAACCTGTGAATCGTTAAGAACCTGTGAGTCCAAAAAAGACATGGATTAAAATATAAGGCAGTATAAGAAAAAATGAGAGGTTCCATTTGCAGTGCTTGCTCTGCAAAGCTGTAGGCTCTCCCCATACATACATCTCCCTCAGCTCTCACAGGCTCCATAGGATTAGATTCCTGGAGTAGTGAGGCCCAGAGCTGAAATATGGTGGCAGATACGCCAGTGATTAACAGTGACTGTGAATATGGATGTTGTTCATATTGGCTTACCACACTGGGGTAGCCCATTAGTGTTCAAGCGTGTAAGACACCCACTCTGACATGGGCACAGAGTGTCAAAATCTCAGCAATGCTAAATGTCATCCATCATGCCTGACTGCCATCTCTTGCTGTGCCAAAGTGTATTTACAATTAATTTTCACAACCTAAATACTGATGTTGAGGTGAACTGAATTGCATGTGTGGAAAATGTATTGTGGGCTATCACTAAAAATAAACAAGACTTTTTCAGCCACCACATTTTAAACAAATACTGAACAGTGGTACAGCACACAGCTTCTTATTGTAGCTGTGTAGGCTTGCCTGAATCTAACACTAAGGTTAGTGAAACCTTTTTTGACTATGCTTGCAGCAATCTGTAAATATTTACTATATGTACACTAAAAGATACAAAATAAATATAGGCAGGCCTAGATTTTATTAACTAACATTTTGGCACTACTATACTTTTGTCTAAAATAACTTATTTTAAATATTTAAGCATATTCCTTCAGACCAGAAGGTTTTAAAGGTTTAAAAAGAACATTTCAGTTAATTGACCCCAAATCTTTGACCTGTGGTTTAAATGAAGCTTCTACATTTAATTCATTATAAAATGTATTATATTACAATATCCAATCAAAGGATGGTCTTACATGTATCCACATTGTTCTCAGCTAATCCCTAAATACACACTGTCCCTGGATAAGCCCTGCTGCGTATGTAAATGCTACCTGCATGTTGTCCCCTCTTCTAGTGACTTGAGGAATTCTAGTGTAATTTTCAGAGCTATCGCTTCAGGTTTGACAGCTTGTGTCTGAACCCTGCTTTTGCAATGATTAAGAAGCAGCAATGTTCACAGCCTCTAGGATAACAGTTTCATTAACAGAGGCAGCCATGTAAACAATCTTATTGGTGCCCAATCCATTTTCCTAATTGCTAAAGCCTTCATTAGGACGTTTTATCTGGTCCAGTTGCAATTCTGAAAATGTTAATGGACGTTATTATGCTATTATGGTAATGGACGTTACTCTTACACACAAATACGCTTTGACATTACAGCGTTTCAATGTTCAGCCCGGCAACAAACAAGGAGGAGACAAATTATGGCTGGCAGCGAATTAGACGCTGGCAATATTCAGCTGCTGAGAACTGGTAAAATGAACAGGCAGGTATGGTTACTTGCTGTCATAGAAAGAATACCTTCACCTGTGTTGTCATGATCTTCAATGTGGTTGTTGTTAAGTGGGGTGTAGCTTTGCAGTATAAATGTGACTTCTTTGTATTCCTGCATTGCTTTAGATTTCCTCTGCCCTCCCCTTCTTTCTCTATCTCTCTATCCAAACCATTTCCTCCTCTGCTTCTTTCTAAAGCATGAGCACCAGCCCTACTGCAGATCTCTGCCCATGGAGCACCATGTCCAACCTGATTATCACTTGAGCTCAATTATCAGGTCACCCGTAGAGTGTGTTACTGCTGGATTATGGTTTAATGAGCTTACCTATAGGAGTTCACACAAAAGCGTCACCCCAATTACATACAATCTTACATTCTGATGTGCCGTCTCTACTGGGAGAGATGGGAAAAAAGACTCCAGATGAACTAGAGCCTTTTTTGAAAGCTGAATGGTAGAACCTAAACCTTTACTATAGGACATAAGAAGCATGAGATCTCTCTAATGTCTCAACTGTTTTTCTCCAAAACAACAAAGGATTAAATCAAGAGCAAAAATATAGTCTTCATCAATATCTTGTTTTTCAATTCTCATAATTTCTTTGTTATTAGATGGTACTATTTACACTAATTAAACAGGTCTCTGTGTTTAGTCCATGGCAACAATTGACTCATTTGTGGTACTTAGTACTCCATTAATCTACAGAGCTATGAATGATCAACCTTTTAGAACTCCCCTGCCCCATCAGACCTCCCCCTCACACACAAACACACACACACACACACACACACAAAAAGTAGCACTCCATCTTGATTGCCTGCTTATGTGAGACAATCAGCATGAATAGACGGCACCTTTTCTTTCTGTTTCTTATTCTTGACACACATCCTCACCTCATTCTGATCACTAAGGCTAATGAACACTCCCACAAAGTGACTAACAATCCAGTTTCACTAACTGGTCTGAAAGCAGCATTCTCTCAGCGTACAATGACTCAAATAAACCAGACATTTTAACCCATATCAACATTTTTAATAATACAGCAAATCATAATGGGTCTAGATTAGAAGATTTTACCGCCTGCCTCTTTTGCACAGTATTGATACCTAATGTCCCCCGGGGCATAAGTGCCAGAGGTCTCTGAGAGAGACAGATGATGGCGTCTTGATGCTGATGGCCTTCCAGTAAATATGACATTAAAGCACAGAGCGTGTATTACTGCCAGTACAGACTGATGCATAAAAGACTGAAGACACGTTAATTGAGACAGTCACAGTTTAAACCCGTCAGGCATGAACAACATTACACAGGAAAATGATAAGCGCTGTAACTTGGAGGAACTGAACACATGGCCTATACATTTACAATATCTTTTTTCACCTTGAGTTATGAGAGTAACCATAGCAATCAATCACGGCCTAATGCAATTGGAAAAACCAATAGGGAAACTAAAAGAAAAACAAGCATGCATCTTATTAAGCACATTCACTGCTCTCAGATATGTGTAGCTCTGAATAGCTTGCATTTTTTATGCGAAAAGGTTTCAAAAGGTATCAATGGAAATGTTATTCCATTATAATAATAAAGGCAAGCGTGTGAGCGGCACATTTGCGGTTATGAATAATAGAACCTAAAATAGCCATTAAAGTCCAGCAGAAACTGGTTGTCACACAACCTTTAATGCTACTAAAAAGTACATAGTATTTTATGCTGAAGCATGCAACATAAAATTGTCACAGAACCTTGTAAGTTGCTTTGGATAAAAGCCTTTGCTAAATGCCTAAATGTAAAATGCAAATTTTAAATGATCCACAAAGAAGATCTAAAAGAAAATTCTACAGTCATCATCAGAATAATTTTTGTTTTAATAGTCCTAATTGTAGCATGCCAACAACATGTCAAAAACATCAATAGGCTGCACAAAGATACTTTACACAATACTGTACAAGGACATCAGAAAACCTGGCATCCATTTGATCACTTTCAATGTTGTTTCATGTCTCCGAGTTGTCAACTGATGTCTTCTGCCAATGAAAAGGTTGCCCATCTCATACAGACAGCTGTCTGCAGTTTGCTTTGAGGACAGAGGGGCTGTACAGTTCTATTCATCTCTGTCACTTGTAAAGCACTGAATGACATCCTATGGTCTGGCTTTAGACTAGCAGGTAGTAACTGTGACAGGTAAACTGAAAAAGCTTCCTATAGAAAAGAAACAGAGGACCTGAGGACACAAGATGAATCTGACAGCTTTTTCTGACAACAAACTTTTCTGAAAATATGTCCTTGCCTATATTGTTTACTTTTGAGGGCTCATTGCTACAAATGAACTATAACCAGTTTTCAGCCAGCGCTGTCAAAACTGAATTTCATTATTTTGTTTGTAATGTATAGCCCTACACAAGATATTCAAGTGAAATTTAGATAATATTTACATGTGGAATGCTATTTTTTTATTAATTTATTACTGAAAAAGGACCATTTGGTAAGTTTATTTCTTAGTTTCTGACATTTGGCAAATGTCTCAATGTCTCGATCCAAACGCATTATCTGTGAAACAGTGAAAACATGTTTTTCTTGTAGGAATTTTCTTATTTTGTTCAAGATGGTTCACATTGCCACATTTATGAAGCTAGCAGCTACACAATAATGAACAGATGGTGGAGATAATACTTCTAATTGTCAGTTCTATATTATATGCACTACCCAGAAAATTGTTTTGATGGAGCCAATGTCTTTTCCAACGTCTTTTACAGGGAATTGAAATCCTTTTATATTAACAAAATCTGTGTGCCAGCAACCTGCAGGAATGTAATGCTGTTCTGTGGAAACTGAAGTCAAGTTTTCTACAAGTTACTACATTGTCCGTATTTACCATGGGAATTAAAGAACAATTTTCTATTATTCAATGTAGGTTAATGATGTACATGACAGTGTTAATATGTAACTAAAGACGGCTTAAAACAAGGATTAATAAAGATGATTTCCTCACTTTAGATAAGGAACACTGCCTTGGTTTCAACATTGGCAAGTAGACATTTTAAAAATAATGTACATGTGCACAGAAATTCAGAATTCTGCAATGTTTATGTATTAAAGTTTCCTTACCACTCTGTATGTAGGTTGTCGCTGTATCTCACAGCTGATAAACGTACGGATAAACTCTGAAAGCACTTTTTTCTTCTTTTGTGATGAAAAGGATTTATATAATTTCATATATCTGTCCATTACCTTTTAAAAACAAAAAATCACAGTTTAGTTAATGCATTAGGTAGCATGGAAATGTATCACATTTTACAGCACTATAAATATTAATAGTTCCTTTTTAGAAGACTTACATGCAGAAATAAATATTAGCAAAGATTGCTGCATGTTACCCTTTCAGTGTCAGTGACAGGCAGATGCCAGCAACACATTCCTTTTATTTCCAGATTCCATTGGTGGAAATAAACTTCATAATTTACAAATTAAAGAAGCAAAAATGATACAGAAATAAAGGATATTATGTTACATCTGTTATCACTGGAAATGTATCATTAGTAAATAAGCTATCTTTGATAGTGACATATCCTATTGTCCATAGACATATCTTCACATAACACTTCAGTAGTAGTTTTCAGAAAGTTAACAGCTAAACAGCAGCAAAATGCATGATGCAAAAGTAACACTTACTGAATTTCTGCTCATTTTGTTGTAGCCTTAATGGCTCTTTCTCCTGAGGGTGAACCTCCCATGAACATTTTAATTAACACACTTGTCTGCATGCCTGGCCTTCTAACTGCTGTGCTGTGTCCACTATCCTGAACTGACAACCTGAGAACAAGAACCACTGCCTTCCTTTTTTTTTAAAGGTGTTAAAATGACTAGCTACAGTGTCCCTTGTCTGCTTAAAATAACAATGAATAATACATATAAAAAACACCAAACGAAATGAAAAATACAATTATTACACATATTTGTAATCTTAATGCTTGTCTCAGAAAAAGTGATTTTCAAAATCTCACATTAACTTTTCATTTCCTAAAAACATAAACCAAGACATGATTCTTTTTCAAAGGTAATTATGCTGTAATCAAATAAACTTATATTGCAGCAAAACTGTATATTATTTATAGGTGGTGCATAATGCCAGTGCTTAGTAGTGATTAAGATTGAATACTGAAATTAAACTGGATGGTAAAGCCATCCAAAATAAAGTTGAATTAAAAAACTAGCTTTGGCCTTCATAATGTGAAAAAGGAAGATATCCGAATGCTAGCTAAAATATATTTGTTTACTCTTACCAAACTTTTAGAAAAAAATGTATAGGTGGAAAAAAACATTACACTCAAACTCACCATTATTTTGATGTCAAATATTTGACAGTGACAAATACTGTAGAGAATCCAACTGCAATGAGCAGTGAAGTGATCATCAGATTTAAAATGGTGGAAAAGCAGAACATGTCTCTGATGACATCACCAATGATCTGCCAGAACTCTCGTTCTGTCCTCATGGGCCATTTGTTTGGCTGGATGAAGCCATGTTACCAGTTGAGAAGCCAGTCAAATAGAGGAGAGACTCTGGGCCTGTGATGAGTTTTTCTGGCTGGCCTGCCTGACAGCTGTCCTATCAATCCGACTTTGTGTTTCCTAATTTGAAGTTGGTGCCGAGCCCAAAAGCAGATGTGCAGGGAAGATGTAAATGGGAATATGATCTCCCCGCTCACCCCAGAGCAATAACAACAGTCCTAACATAAGAACATACAGTTACACGAGTGCCTTTTTGTAAGATAATGTCTGTATATCTAATACATCTCCAGGACTAATGTCAAAGATGTTAAAGTAACTGCGTTTTATCTTTAGCCAAATGACTTCAGTGGGATGATCAGAAATCCACAGGATAGCAAACCAAACTGAACCAAATGATAATACATTGCATTTTTTGCTCCTTGGTCACCTCCCCTCTTGAGATTTTGATACCCAATGACTGTCTTACCTGTAGCATTTTCACATGGGGGACAAACACAGAGCTGGTGAAGTCTCAGGCTTTGGGGAAGTTTTAGGCCTGAAGCAATAGCGTCTAATCGTAGTGGGACTTATTAGAAGGACAGAGGTGAGCATCTGTGTGGAGCTTAGGGGCTGTGCAGGGAGGCAAAAACCACAGAGCACTGGGACACAGTGGCCGTGGGCAGGGGTATTAATTGAGAGAGATTAAGTTGCACTAACCCTTGCTGTGACAACACCATCAATAAGAGCTCTCGAAGTCGTCCCCAGAATGATGTTCTCGTTGTTTCACCAGGAACTGTGCGAAAGGGAGAGCAGCTGGCAGAGGACCTGTCCGTGGAAACAGGGCTGGTTAAATTGAATATGGAACGAGGTCGGTCGGCCGCCTGTATCCTCATCGCACCGCTGCGATCGCATCAGTCTGAGGGAAAGTGGATGCTCCTGATGTTTAGATTACTTTGTGAGAACTCGTTTAGACAGGTGAGGCAAAGAGAATATTGACATGGAGACAATATAGAGAAATACGAAGACAGGTCTCTGGGTTTTTTATTAAATAGAGTCTTGCATATGAGGTGGTACCAAGGGGTCTCTGTCACAAAGTTACAGTGAAGTGAGCATGTACAAGCATGACATTAAACATGATATACATGACATACACATATGATTTCTGTATAGGCACATACCTTAACGCCTTGCGTACAAAAAACAGGGGGTAAATTATAGCTATTACCCAATAATGGGGAATATGGCACATTTTTCAGTAAAATATAAATAATTTGAATAATTACCAAACTGAAATTTCTTATTCCACTCCCTAACAGGAGAATACAGGAAAACCCACTGGGAATACTGTTCACCTTTTCAGTTAAAACCAGCCATCATTATATAAGAAAATGTTGCCTGATTGTATTTTATTCAATTGTTTGAATAAGAGAATCACACAAATATTCTTAATTGGGACTGTTTTGAACTGGGTGATTAAGACATAGAAATCCACAGCAGGACAGAAACATTTGTGTATAAGACTGCTTAGCGGGAAACCACTGCATATTTTTGTACATGTTTATTCGCAAATCTTGTGTGAAATAGGCAAATCCAAATGACGTGATTAAGCACAGATCCTATTCCTGTAATTAAACCATGAAAATATACTGTGTGTCTTTAGTATGTTTATGCCTCTCAGTCTCTGTGCTCTTTATAAATGGAGTGAACCAATTGAACATGTGGGCAACTTTGTTTTTTGGGGCTAACAGTTAATGATGTGTGCTGGAAAAAATGCCAGATAAGAAGGCAATGTCAATAATTCATCTCAATGATGAATTATTTAGTGGAAAATAAACCTCAAATTGGCAGAATGCTTCAGGGCTGGAATCCCTCAGTATTTTGCAATATCTTTGATTATGAAGACATTAAAAATAATTAGGACTGACGAGAACAGCATTTAAAATTGTTCAACTACTGGGGCACTGATAAAAATATGGATTTTGTATCCGGATGAAACAGCTGTATCTGAGACTAGCCTGGTGCTGTGGCTATAATTACAGCTCAAATCCCTGTAATTGTTTCTTTTGTTTGCATGCCAATTTATCAAAATGGTTACAAATGCAAAGTGCTGAACCAGTAAATTAGTTAAACTGTATCGGAATAATGACTAGTGACAAAGAATATCCCCTCTCTTAATTGCTCTATTAAAGATAACTCAGATATTAACAGCACTCTTCACAAGCCATTGTTTATTGCTCAAATCTATTTTTGTTTCTTCTGTTTTTCTCCATTGAGTAGCAGCTGAAGAAACAGCACGTGCTTCCAAAAATTAAAGATATTTAAGTTATTCCTTCGTCCAATTTGTAAGTATAACAGCTGCGGTTGCCAGATATAGTCATCAAATATTCAGTCTGTCATATTGCACAGACTAGTGGGTTGATCTGAATGATGATATGAATTTTTATCCCAGTTCAGTTGGCAAATAATTAATATTAATCAGTATGAGAGAGGAGCATGTCTAAGAGTGAATCTTCAAATAAATTGAACTTTTATAAAAATATTTGAGAAATGGAAAAAAATGAATGTAGGAACTTCAGTCGAGTGTCTCATGTTCCATCTACATGGCAGCCACCTAGAATTTAATTTAAATCTCACTGTAAACACTACAGCAAGGACTTTAAGATCTTGCTCAAATCTTCATGGCCTGCAGAGAAGACGCTCTTGTGGACATCTAGATTATATAAGCAAACTTATAACATTTTCAGAGATCATTAAAGTCTGCAAATCATTAAATTCAAAAAGTTTTTCTGTTACAATTACATTCAATGTAAGATTGACTGACTGGCTAAGGATACATTGAGGCAAAAAGTTGTTTATTTGCAAGTTTTCAGTGATTTAAAGTTTTCACATTTACAGGAAAAGGAATCAGAAGGTTCAGGTTAGCTTTAACTCTAAATGAGTCATTAGCTAAAACTTTGCAAGAGCCACTTTCAGTAAAAATTCCCTGCATGCTGTGCTGTGGAGCAATGTTCCACATGACAGCTCTTCCAAGCCCTCTGTGCCCATCTGACAGTCTCTGGGGGCGGGCACTGCTTCTGAAGAACTCTGCTGATTATGTTTGTGATGTGAGCTGTCATTCCAGTTGTTCCCCACCTGTGGAGCCCAGGTGCAGCAGTATATTCATTTACAGCACACTGAGATAAGTCCAGCTGCTCTGGCCAGGAGAGGACAGACTCAACAAGACACCGGCAGGGCGGACCAGAGTGAAATAAATGACCATTTTCACACAGAAGAATTGAGATGGAAGACAGCAGTCAGTCCCCAGCACATGCCTCTTCAAATTAGGTGCCACCTGTAATTCAGTTACCCACAAATCTTCCTCCTGAACCGCAGCCTTTGAGGCTACTGTGGTATTAGTTATTAACCACAGGAGTCCTCTGAGGACACTGCTGGAGACAGGAGGAGGGCATAAGTCAAGTGCCAGGAGAATGGGTGCTCATATCTGGGTCTTATGAGGTTGAGGTGCTGCATCTGAGTTATGAAGACAATTCTAGAACAATAGGGTTTCTCCTGGCCATGCCATAGACCCAGATGAAAAATGTTTGCGGTTGCTCAGGTATAGCTCAGAGAACTATACTGAGTTCTCAGTTATATTTCATACAAATATCAACTTTATCTCAAATATGTCTCCAAAACTTGATTATGACACAAATTAGATCATTATTAACACACTGTATAGTGCCTATGGCCCAAGATACTGGGATAGACTAGGTCCCTGTGACCCTGAGGAGGACATATGGGTTTACAGAATGGATGGATGGATATTGTACAGTAATGTAGAAAGCATGTCAACAACAAAAAGCAACAGTTTTGATCCAAAAAGCATTTACTATGAATTATGGCTTTTGCAAAACATTTGAAAATCTAGAGTTCTCACATGTTGCTATTTGCAGCTAGAAAGTAACCACAGTAAAGCTAAAAGTACCACAGGGTAACAGCTAAACAGAAGCTTAAAATAAAAAAAATGATTTACATAAAAACAAGTTACACAAAATAGAGGCAAGACTGACATGAACATGAAACCAACTAAAAATGGGACACATACCCACTGATTGGATTGACAGGCAATTAATACAAAGTCAGTGGCAGTCGTGTTATTGTCATTTCTGTGTGGTAGGAGAAGATATGAAATATAGTGTCTTCTGAAGCCACAGTGCAAAACATGAATTCATAAGACAATCCTTTCACAAATTACCATAAATGGGGACAATAAATACAGTTTTTGGGACATGTACAGAAAAGTGTGTGATGTGCTGTTTCATTATGGCTGATATTGTGGTGAAATTAAAAAATAACAATAAAGACAAATTTTTGTTTCAAGTCTACCAACATCTAATTATATAAGTGGCCTATTAAAAAAAGAAAACTTTTCCTGCATGTGTGATTCCACTGAGATCTCAAAGTAAACCGCTTAATTTGATTGGTTTTCTCCATGACATCCTCCAGGGTTAACTCAGGTTAAACAGCCCTTGAGTCTGCGTGGCCTACTGGGATTTGGCTTTTCCTGTCGCTTCGGGCCCACCTGGGGCCTAAACACCCTGATTAGACTCTAACTGGGGCATGAGGTGCAGTCACGCACGCTGTCTGCGCAACACGCAGTCATATAACACATGTATGCTACTATTTGTGGAAACAAAACAGTTAACATTAGCTATTAGCCTGGGCGACAGCATTAGCCATTTCAAATGGCTGTTACATAAATTATTTTCATTTTAGTCAAACTCAAAACCTCCTGTGGAAACCAGGAGCTTGTTCCAAGCTCTGAGCGTGAACCGTAAATCGACAAGTGCACAAAAGCACACTAGAGAACGGAGAATGTGAGCACCTAATCAAGCTCAGTGCTCCAAAACTCGTGACAAAGTGAAGCAATATCAGATGTAAAATGAGAGGAGAATTAAGTGGGCTTAAGGGAGCTAAATGCTTCTTCATTTAATTCCCAGCACTAAAAATACTGAATAAGCTCACAGCACAAATGACTGGGCTTTTCACACTTGAAATTGTTAATCCAAAGCCATTCTAAACCCTGAGTTACCCTGTTTTATGTGTCACACTGTTTTTACTTTCATTTGAATTATCATTTAGTCCTGGTTATTCTAGTATTAAGATTTTACACTGCGCATTTGGGCTAAAGCCCTTATTTGCATATTAATGAGGTCAATGAAATTGATTGGCCGAATACAGCCCATGGAGTCCTGATTATTATTTAACTATTTATAGGTGCTTGAGTTTTACAGAAGATAAAATGTATGACAGCACAAAACAATACAAAAACAAAAATACTACAGTGTCTTTGCTCCAGTTACACATTTGCAGTCACCATTCAACATTCTCTGATGCTGATAGATCTGCAGTGCGTGAACATTTCTGTGAATATACAAAGCACATGAATGTTTTATGAGGTACACACAATTTAGATATGATTGTTTGTTGCTAAACAACTTGCAGGAACATTCTAGCACAGGTTCTTTGCCATTGCTTTTACAAGTGTGTACGTGTTACTTTATTTAGGGTTAGAAATAGCCAGGAGTTAAAAACAGTTTTCCATAGGAAAACATTGTGAACAACACTAAAAAGACTTGAAATTAAACACTACATTTTTGCGTTCTTTATTTTTTTTAACAGGATATACATGAAAACTCATATATATACGCTTTCAAAAAAAACTAAGGCTGTATATTCTGTCCTATTCAGTATGCTAGCAGCGTCCATTAAACCCGAATGGTTGACCACTAAAAGCGTTTCTAGTATTGAGCACTGCGGCAAGGGACCGAGGCTGAGCAAAATGACATCCTATAGAGCCTGTGTGTAGTCACAAGGACTAGCATATTCCATGCATCAATCTTTCCCTCAATCAATTGCCTTAATGAAGAATTGGCTGGAATTAAATCTAAACCTCTAATAACACTAATGGTGGCTCTTTTTTCCACAGTCAGATGCCATGTGGCTGCTCCCTCAGGGGAAATACCCTCCTCTCTAACAATTTATAATCAATGATTAGCTACTGATCAGTGATTAGCTAGTTCAACTTTAGACTCGATCAAAGCAAAGAAATCCACAACCTTAACATTCAGACATGTCCTGGGGACACAGACTCAAATTCCTGGTTTAATTTCTATTCCTTTGAAAGTTAATACCTTCTTCTTGTCAAAAATGAAAAACCAGCAGGATAGTGGGAAATCTTAGCACACTCCATACAGCCGGTCCAAGCGCTAATGTAATTTTTTTCCAGACCTAATGGACTTGGATATTGCGTTATGCTTTGACAGAACAAGACAAGAAGTCAAAAGAGGCTACTAAGAATAACCCCAAGGGCTCAGAAGGATAGATGTATCAATCACGATACATTTCACGACTGACACTGAGTTGATGCATGGACAGAGGAAGGACGCCTTTTAGTGTCCTCCCATTCATTAGGAGACGCTCGTTAATGCAGAGCGCTAGGTAAGGCATCAATTTCTCCTAACATCTATATCTTCAACCCATTAATGTGACAGAAGAACAAGCTATAATGAAGGCCACAGCACTGGTGTCATGACATCTCCAGCGTAAATGTGGCAGAAACAGGAAGTCATAACACCCCATTCAATCACACCAATCAATATCACACCATTTGTTTCAAACTTGCTTCCGACATTCCCGGTGCTTAATCAGAATTTGGATGCAAGTGTCCCAAATCCTAGTTTTCAAAGTCTCTCTGAAGAGGGTTCAAACTTAGCTTAGCTTTCATGTCATAAAACACTGTCGAGAAAAGTTTGGGTTTTTAGAAGTGTCAGACAGCCACCCACCATTAATTAAAGTGAGAAGGGGTTTTCTGAGGTAGCCCACATTTAATCTTTATTCCTTAACTGTACAACTGTTTGGAGAATTCTGCTTAGGCCACTATCATCTGTGAAAATGTGTCAGAATTAGCAACGCAACCGCTTCATAACAAGCCTAGTGCGAGATGAATTCAAAACCACGAAGACATCAAAGCGAGGACGCCCTGCATGGAGAAACTTTCAGAATCTTTCAGATATAAAAAGAGATAATAAGCTAAAACACAGAGCGTGATAACACATTCTTTATTTAAGAGACGCCCACACTATACATCACTGATCTTTGCTCTACATTGACCATGAACACCACTGAACACTACTGAACACCACTGAACACCAGTGCAGTCACGGATGTTTCTTAACGTTGAATGCCAGAAAACATGCATAGAAACAAATTTTGTTATCTCTGCTGACCAAATCAGCTGAGACGTTAGATTAAAAATGACAGCCAATACAGGGATGCCACAGTTCATTCTGATGAAAGTGTGATTGTGGATTGAGCTGGTGATTTTCGGTAATGACAATAAATGTTATTTCCTCAGCAGCTGTCAGGTGTCTGAGACGGGTTGCTAGGCAGTGTCAAGTGCACTTTGGCGAGTGAACAAATGAAAACATTATCCTCTAGATTGATATTTCTAGCAGGAAAATGATGTTTGCATTTCCAAATAGAATTCATTATTCACATCCACTTAGTTCTAAACACAATGCATGCATACATACAATATATTACTATAACCATATTATCAGAACTACAGTAGAATGTATGAGATTAATATTTGAGTTATATAACTTCTCAGTTCTCAGCACGTACACAAGGACACAGTCTGTTTAAGTCTAGCCAACATCTGGGATTATTTTATGCCTGTGGCAAATCACGTATACACTCAGTTCACGTTATGATAATATTCAGGAAATCTGCACATTGGGGCACATATTTCCCTGTTCACAATCAATATTGCCTGCAGCACATCATGACAAGCCAATGAAGACAGAGAACAAGCTAGTGACATGTCCAACAACATCAGCATCTCATGTCAGGACAACACATCAAAAAGAATCACCAATGAGATGCGTCTCCTCGCTCAGACCAGCAGAAAAAACTGTAGAAGAAATCGCTGTGTAACTGTCTCATTGTTTGACATTTTACTGCAACTCTATGCATAATAATGATGTCTTCACAAAGTAAATTATGCAAGCAAAGAGATGGGAAAGAGATGATGCCAGTTTGATGACAGTTTGATGTGTGGAAAGACAAATGAGTACAGAAAAATATGACTTGTACTGATACAAAGTAAATTATGCAGCATTAATGAAATAATTAATAATGTTAGCTTGATGATGCATGTGATGAGTAGATAATTAAGTAGATGGTGGCGTTGAAAGTGGTTTTAGAAAGGGCATATGGATTTAAATTTTAACCAGGACTGGGTTTGATGTACAATCCAGCTCATACCGTAACATGATCTAATTCTACAATATTAATATTTTTCCCTTTCTGTCATGTATGTTTGCATGTATAGTGATGGACTTTCCTGTAACAAATCTGAAGCATTTTTCAAATCAAAGAACAAATTTCTCTTTGTAACGAATCTCTTTGGGTTGAAGCAACACTTTTGCCACATTCAAGTCTAACACTCAGGGAAACATAACAAGCTCTCACATAATTATCACTTCATTTATGCCAAAGAAAAGTGAAGTAGCTTTTTCACCTCTGATTGTGTTGAGTAGGAGGAGACATTCAAAAACAGGAATAATTGAACGGGAGCATATGCAGGGCACAAATACACATCCATATGCTCCAGACCGGCTGGGGTCATTTTGCCATGAATATGCATATGTACGGCAGCACCGTTCACCAATCATTTTTTGGGAACTTTAGAGGAATTTTTGAAATATTTGCAGTCTTTAAAAGACAAACTTTTAAAAACTACTTTCTGGCCTTTTGAAGAAAAGAGCAATGCTTGTGAAAACAGAAGCTTAATTTCATTTTTACAGAAAGTGTTAAAATGGATTTTGAAGGTGAACTTGTCATCTCACCATATGCTCAATATTTCTTGCAAAAAAACTTGCTGTTGTCCCTTCAGACATAGACCCGCTGAGGTCAGCAATCTCAAAATAAGCCTTAGAGAAGACATTGGATATTGTTTTCTTAGCATTCGAGAGAAACCTTAGATTGCACAAAGTGGCCTTTACGAATGGAAAGCAGTCTGGAGATACGCAGCATTTGCAGAGACATTATTTTAACATTTAAACCTTATATGCAGCATAAAACAAATAGTAAGTTACAATATTTTGATATTGTTAAAAATCTTACCATGCCACTGTCCTATTTATACAGTTTTGTATTTAAAATGAGACTTAAGCCAGCAGTGAAAATAATGTTAGTTATTGAATAGGTGAAGGAGAAAAGACAAAAATAATTTAACTCATTCCTAATAAGATTTGGCACATTACATAAGGCACTAAAATTACATAATAATTGCATAAGCCTGGAATTTATGCTCCTTAATGCTAACTTATTTGTAATGCTAACTAATCTATTGCTTTTGATTTAACATACAAAAGCACTAACTTGTTGATTGTTTTTACCTGTTTCATGACTTCAGTTAAGAATTACAATTCAAGTGTACATAGCTCCCTGCTTTGCCATGGCACATTTTAAACAGTACCCAGTTTATTTTTGTTTTCCTTAAGCATTAGAGTTGCTCCCATTTGCCTAAATTCCCCTGCTTCTCTCACACCTGCCAGCCAATCAGCCGCATTAATCATCGGCATTATATGCTCAGTGCATCTGAACGGCTGGAGCAGCCTCAGACTCATCAGATGAAGTCAAGGGAGTCTGACTGTTGGAGTCTGACTAATAGAGATTCTAGTCCTTCCGTCCTACACCTTTAAAGCACTTTATATAATGGCCTCTCTTTCTGTCAGCCAAAATTCTCTTCCCACTGTTCTATTCCGGTCTGATGCATAGCTAATTTCAGACTACCACTGAATAATACCATCCAATCCAATCTATCCTTCACTAACTGGGTACTTCTCAGTCCAGTGAGAGCTTTGAAACTACTAATCTGTCATGAGAGAGGCAGACATCATCTTGGTTTTTGGCAAGATGTCCATCACTTCTTTTGCACATAACACTCCAGCTAATGGTCTGGGATTCCTGATGAGGTTGTTACAGATCTGCTTATAGACGGTATTATATTCAGGGATGTAACAAAATAAAGGGAGGTTTATGAATAATGCATTAAAACCAATATGGTGTGCCTAAGAGATAAGTAAACTTGTTTTACTTTTAAATTAAATTAATTAATTATTGGCAAACACTTGCATTTTGAATGTATCACGTCTTTAGGATGTATGGACAAAAATACAGTTATGAAGTTAAAAATATATGTTGTTTGCTGTAATTTCTCTGTCAAACTGTATCTTGTGTCCCCTCATACGATGTCTTGGGCCCTTTGTGCTTGAATCAGGTGTTCAATCTTCTAAAGCTCTTCCCAGTGGACAATGGCGCACTGCCTCTTGACACTGACTTTAATATTCAAGCTGTTCTTCAACAACAAATGTCCATCAGGCTCTCTCCAATACCCCTGCAACTCCAAAGGTGAAAGACAATTTAATCTTGTGTTTACAAAACCCTGTCCACACTTACACGATCTATTACCTTGGTCCACCTGTTTGATTGCCTCATCTCATTCCTTTCATTTACCTGACAGGGAGAGAAGACAGACATAGTGGAAAATGTGGTTACATGTTTCTGAGAAGCTTTCATGAAAAATATCAAATAATTAAAAATATAAAGCAAAATAATCAGGGGTCAAGTAGAAACCTTTGGGAATATGAGTAGACTGGTGACACTTGGGTTGTACAGGAAAAGCAGTCATTATTTTGTGTCAGCCTGGACATGGACCTTAAGAGCACAAGGTGCATGTTAAGAGCCTAAAGGCCAGGAATAACAAAGTCATGATTTGAAGGAAGCTGGATCATTCATCACTCCCACATTACTACTACTTCTACCTACACATCCAAGGTCATATATTGAGAAACCTCTGGATTCTGTCAAATTTCTCCAATGCCACCCTAGTTTTCATATCGCTCTGCTTCTTTGGTTTCTTCTCTAACATCTCTGCAGATATCAGCACATTCACCCCTCACCTCACCCTCACAATAACATCCTGCCCTGAAGCCATCTTCTTGCCCTGAGAACTACTGAAAACTTCTTGACATCCTTTAAAACAAATTTGGTCAATCTGTACTGCCACACACACAATCCTCACACAACCCACTGCTTGATCCAGGGCCATCTCCACATCTAACCTAGTCAGAAATGAGAAAATGTTTTAGCCTTTTACTAGCACTGTGCTACTCTTTTCCTACCCTCCAAAATATTGGCTGTAATCTGCTTCCTTATCTCTTCTTCTCCAGGTGTCAACACACACCTGACTAGTGGTTCTGGCTATTCACCTTTAAGACTAGTTTAATCCCTGTAAAGCCATTTTTTGCTCTGTGATGACAGAATCTACAAATGGCTTTTGATCCATCTTCTATTGTTATGCAATAGCTCTGGAATGTCTTTTGTTCAGCGTTCTTGACAGTTACAACCTGCTTGAAACTCATTAACTGCACTTATGTCAGACATACTATTTTCCCTGGATCTCTTTAGAATCAACAGCCTGTGTTTGACAGTTTGAAATGCAGCAGACAAGCATTTGAAACTTTCAAACATATGCTGTTGATCTTAAAGAGATGACTGCTGGCTTGGGGTTTCAACAATAGAGTCCCATAGGGATCAATGCTAATAAAACTCCAAATGCTGTCTCATGTTGTAACATTCTGCTGTTACATTAGCTTGCAGTAAGTAGCTAGCTAGTATTAAATTCAATATGCTGTAGTTGTCAATAACGTGCACGGGCCAAGACAAAGATTCTGTGCTATTATGGTGCCAATTGCATGATCATTTAACCACCTTTAATATTTAATTTAAACTGTACATATAAGTATGGCCATTCTAAACACATTGTAACTTTTAGTAAAGGCCATAGGACTTCAATGTCTCCATTAGTTCCCAATTCACTACAATCTTGCTAAATAGGTTGTGCACTGTGTCAGAAGCACAAAGGTTGTGGGTTTGATTCTCAGAGAACACATGAATGAAATTAATACCTTAATGTATTATAAATTGTTTTTAACATAAGCATCTATAAAATGTACATGTCATGTAAATATAAATCAGGTAATAATGCAAATGTGCCCATACAAGTTTTTGTTACATGTATTTTCTTGCCTCACATTGCAAACAACTTTAAAACAAATATTCTTTCAATAAAAAAATCAAGTTGCCTTGTAAAGCTGTGTGCAAGATGAATAATTTAACAATGGCCCCTTTAAAAAAGGAACCAAAACCTATACTTTTATGACTAAAAAAGATTAATACAAAGAGTTTACCCTTTCATCATTTATCGACAACACTCCTTGATATTTTCCCCATCGCACACAACAGGTATTGACGATCGCCTCAATGTCACAATAAAAATCAATTTTTCTGTGTGTGTTGCTTGAAATGGTGACTGTTGTTGTCTCCCTGTGAGTGCTGTTGATGCTGCGTTTCTGTTGTTGAAGCTGGCAGGGGTTCTGTCACTATGAAAAGGCTTCACACCGCCTCTCAGTCTGACCTGCACACAGCACCAGTCCTCTCACAGTCTCAGCCATTGATCTTCTCTGCAGCCCTGCTCACCATGACCAGAACTTAGAAACAAAAGACTTTCCCCTTCTGTGAGTTGCACCTTAGCGACAAAGTGACTATGACCTCTAAAGACATACCAGACTGACATTAAGCCCAATGGCTGTGAGCCAGATATTGTTATGTGTATAAATTGTATTGTAAATGTGAATGGAGGGAACATTGTTTTGATTTCACATAACCTCATAAATAAAGGCAAAATCAGGGTGTGAACAGTGTGTTCATGCCATATTACAAATTACAAACTGTTGATTACAAATAAAATGTAAAATTTTGAAACGTGCAAATGTAATGTTACCAGAAAAGAATAAAACTTTGGTCTTTCAATGCATTAGTACAGAATTATGAACTATACTAAAATTGCATACTGTTAGCCGATTAGCCTGCTTGCTTAGCACCTGTCCTAGTCACTTGTGTGACAAGTATTGAGACAAAGAATATTTATCTTTATTATCTACAGACACACTAAAGCAAAGTATATAAATAAACATCATAAATGCATCAACAATATGTGTTCACCAAATAAATGTAGTGGTGTGTAAAATCATAATAGTGGCTATTCACTCTCTTTCTAGGATATGTTACACAATGTTGGTTCAAACCGCATGCATGCAGGGTTACTGATCCTTCTCTTCACTCCCTGACTTTCACAGTCTCTGATATGTGTCTATATATTGATATTATGTAGACACATCCACTGTGCCTGTCTCTCCTCAATTCACCACTCTGCTTACCTAATAATCATTTCAATGGCTAGTGCCTTCCTATTATATAGTGAGGTAATGCTCCATAAATTCTATAATACACTGTATGCTGCAGTTTCTGTGAGACTACACCCCCAGTGAATATATACGGCCGCAGATTACATACATACACCAACAAAGAACCCTGTTCAATGGACCCTAGAAACAAGAGCCATTACATATTGTGTTTATGTCTTTACCAAGGGAGGCGCCATACAATACAGTACACGCCCTGTGTACCGGGAGTTTAGACAGTACACAGTAATAAAAAGTATTTGGTATACCGGGCACTGCTTCTGCTATACGATAATTTCAAAGAAGCAACGCATAGCAACAATCTCCTGGTATTCGTGAAGAAAAGCATTTGGAGCAGAAATAGACTCAGGTTTGTGTGAGGTACTGATAGTGAAAACAGAACTTGGTGTAATGACTGCGGTTTGGTTTACTGAGCGTCTGAAACCCCCTGGGAGTCTGACAGTCTGGAGGTGAGCTGCTCTTCAGTGTTCGTGAATGCCTGTTTACACGCTCATCTCAAATTGCAAGCCTTCGCCTCTCTTTGTTATTGTCAAACTCCTCTGTTGTTTAGTTTGTAAGAATGAATATGAGAGACTTGAGCTCCTGACTGTGAAGATGCACGTGCGTGTGTGTGTTTGTGCGCCTGCATGTGCAGTAAGATTTGTCAGAGACGTTTTTCTCAGTGCATAAAGATCATTTTCATATTCAGTGTTTTGAATGCATGACTCATGGCTCTGAATACTGCAGCAGAAGGGAGCTCCTCAACCACTTTGCTAATTATCACAGATTGAATCACTTTATAACAGCCGATCTCAAATGCAGTCGGTAAGGGGAGTGATCTCTCTAAATCATTTGCACCATGCAGGGGAAATAGCATTCTAAATTTCCTGATAATTGTTAACCTTTCCCTGTCAAGTGAATTTTAGGATTATTTTCTGTCTGGGTATCTTCAAAATTAATCTGTTTTATGACCAGATCTGTTATGGCCTTGGAAAAAAAAATGATCGGAAATGATTTAAAAAAAAACTTTTCACAAAATAAAGACAACAGGACAACAAAAAATAGTCCCTTATCTTCTAGGTTTGCCCAGGAAAAAAAGAGAATTAAAAGCCTAAAAATATAGACTGACATTAGCTATAATCTATAGCTATAATCTTTAGCATTTAAAAATACATTTTGAATAAGCGCATTGGATGTGGCCTTTTGAAGTCGGGGCTTGTGCATTTTCTGGTGGCACTGAGCAGTACAGCGAGTGACAACTAAGGAGAATTTGCCCTTGTTGGTGTCAGCTCAATCAGCTGCCTTTGGAGGGCACTGTTTTGTGGCACAAACATATGCTTGCTATCTCAGCTGACCACATGTCCAGGCCTTAATAATAACTGACAGTAAATATATAACCTTGCCATCTGCTCGTATAATAGTGCAGTGCAAATCGAAAGTGCTAGTAACTTACACCATTACAGGATGACATCCCATAGGAAAGAACAATAAATTGCCAGAGCCCAAGGGTCAGCTGGCCATCCTTATTACTTGGATTACTTTATAGAGCTAATGGTACATAGAACAGGTCACTTGGACCATATTCTTCAAGGCAACATTTTTAAATGGCCACACTGGTTTAATGTTGATGACCTGTATAAATGTATAAAGCTTCCAATAACTGTTTTTATCCCATAAAAGTTGTTTAAAGCCAAATCAAAATTGATGAACAACCTGAAATAAATGGCAAATAATGTCTGAAAATGCATTTAATGTGTGATTAAATATTATCTCTCTCTAGATTAGCATCATAACAGTTTACATCCACTCTGCATTGTGATCAACAACTAGATCCGACACATTTGAAAACAGCAGCTAACACAGTAAAGGATTTAATTGCCAGTTAGATGTACAGCTGTTCTTAAAACTTACATAACATCCCCTGTGAGAATCTAATGCAAAAACAAAGTTTGGAATACAAATATCCTCAAAGAAATCAGATGACTCTTCCTTGCTTATATTTACATATATTAAATGTATTTGCTGACATGAAGGGAATAAACGAGTTGTTGACAGATAGCAGGTGCAGCCGGAGAACAGCCAAGCGGTTCCTTGCCATCCTAAACACAGCAATCAACACGTCTCACCATTTGCATTTAGACTCCGTAATGAAGCACAGAGTAACAAAGGGGATTTCAACAGGAGTTGGAGACTTCATCACAGAGCTGAACCTGAAAGCAGTGAAACTCAAGGAGCCTGGAGCTCGTTGGGAATCAACACATAATACAGCATCATTAGCCCCTTAGCAGGTCAGGTGGACCAGATGCTCACATGTAAGTGCTGAATAATAAGCGGGCGCTGTTTTTTCTTCAACGCTCTACTCTTTGGAAAATGATTAAAAATAATCAGACCAGCACCAACACAACACCCTCCACCCAACATGGACCTCCACCTGTTACAGTGGTGATGTAATGTCTCGCTAGGCTGTGACTGTGAAACTGACAGTGAGATGATGTCCTGCTCCATAACTAATTGTAACAATCTCAGTGTTTTTGTGTGCGAGTGTCTTTGGTAAATGTGGGCATGTCCAAATCTATGGCTAAGTATGGTGGAAATTATAAAACGCTTAATTCTTAAAAGTGGAAGTATTAAATGCAACCAAAGCCAAATTCTATTAGTCAGAAATGTAGAGGAGTGACAGCACAGTTCATATACTGTAAAAGTATAAACAATGTAATTTACACAAGACATTTTCCTGTCAACCAATCATAGACTTATTCCAAACCCTGTGATTGCTTGAATACCAGAAACAACAAACTATGTTTATCCAGGAACATGTTCTACTTGCACAAATCAGGTTAAACATATATTATAGAAACACAGCAGGCATTGTTATCCTTTAAAATATTCTAGTACATGGACACTGAATTAACGTGACTACTATCAGCACAAAGGTCTTGTGTCCGGTAACCATTTCTCACATATACCGGCCTGAAAGGGAAGAACAAATCAGAAATAGATCAAAGCAACCCGTGGCTTGGAAAGTCTGAATGTTTAAATTAAAGTCACTCTAAGTAACTGGGCCTCTTTCTCTAGGTTTCAGGGAAAAAAATCATCAAGTGCAATTTTTGAGTGGGTGCCGTTGCTTGTTATCTGGCCCTTTTAACTCAGGCTCTTGAGAAAAGTGCAACCTTTATCAGATAGCACAGCAGATGGTGATGTTTAGTGCCTGGGTTTTGGAGATAGCATGTATGTTACAGTTTGTTTCAAGAGACAGTGTGTGCAGTCCCTACAGTTTTCAGCCAATGTCTTCGCACGCTCTGGGCCTCTCTGAAGATTTTTCCCATGCATTAGCTTGATGAAAGTTGGGGGGTTGCAATGCATCCATCCAATCACCCAGAAATGTGAAATCATGTGAATACCTATAAGGGAAGATTCAACACCTTGGAAAATGTGAGTAGGGAATTGGTCTGTGTTCTGCCCCGGAGCCCGAGCGGTGTGCAGTGAACAGTGGCTTGGTTTTTATGGTCAGTGAATAGGGAAAGATCCATCTCCAGGGCATAGCAGAACAGGGCCGACCAGGGTGGAGAAACATGCAGCTCTGAACACACATTTCCATAATGGAAGCTGTCTGTGTGATCAAATTGACTGGGGTGTTACGGGGGTGGGGGGAGTTAGGAAACGCTGCGAGGACCCACACACCTGGTGTTGCTGCAATTGTAATATTAAGATGCATTGAATAATACCCTCTAATTCTTTTCTTAGCTGATCTGTCTCAACTGTTTGGCCTCCCTTCCATATCCCGCAAGCAAACAATTACAATACCTACTGAACTGCATTAACGTGCTATAATGCGACCGATGCAATTACCAATTCTAATATCCTCGCCCATTTAAATAGAGATGGGAGGAGATTGCCACACAAAATGTGTAACAGTTTGAAGTCGATCTCTGATTTTATTGCGTTAATGAAAATGTAGTGCACTGATTTGCTATTATAGGTTCATTGGTGTATGACATTCAGGGATGAGAAAAGTAATTTTTAATGACGCAGATGGTGGACCATTATTCATTCTTATGGCCGTGTACTTTTGGCTCAAGTGCCCCTTCAGACTGAAGAGGAAATGTGATAGACTTTAAAGTGACCAGAATCTGGGCCATTTTAACTATAACTGGAGGGATGTTTCCCACAACACAGTAACTGTCAGCCATGTCTTGATGCAATTAAATTATCTCCAAAAAACCCCATGTAACCTCTTTAGAGCAAGGCTTGTAAAAGGAGGTCAAAACAATTTGGAACTGACTAGCTGCTGGTATACAACATCATGACAGTTTATCTGAACTACAATACACATACATTTTACTGATTACAATATTAGATTATAATAACAGCCACTTGAATTCTGTATCTCTAGCTTGTCTGATCTGATTGTTAGGCCATTAGCTACCATATGAAGATGTGTATATTCACCACTGTGTGTAAAATTCAAACATTAAGATTAAAACTAACTAGTTGAGAGGGCTGAGAGACATATTCATGCTTCATCTGGCCCTTGTCTGCAAATGACCATTAATATTGACCTTCAGCAGTACAACAGTGAAATGAACAGAGCAAACACAGAGTGCAAAGCCTTTTTGCATAATTCCTTTCCCCAGGACAACATTAGAAACCAACGTTCACAGACCATTTATTTAGATATTTATTGCTTAATAATAAAATAAATGTTTGATATATAATGCTATCAAACATGTAATCTCCAAGCAATACAAAAATTACAGCTTCAAAGACTGCCAGTGAATTTTTCTTCTATTATTTTGTTCAAGGTCATGATTTATTAGACATTGTGCGAGTAACAACGAATATAAAATCACCGCCAACCAAAAACGAGAAAGAGATTTGACATGCATCACCTATTCATAGTTAAATGTGACAGGGCCATTCAGTCTGTGTCGGATCTGATTACAAGGGAAATGAAAACCAGAGGGAAAGTATATGAGAAATAAAGGAAGTCTCAGTTAGTGGTTTCCATAGCAATTAGGTCATAGTAGTATTGGCAAATCCTAAAAATATTGCCAGTTCTGCAGTGCTTTTAGAAGCTGAGATTACTCTGTCACAGGGCAATGGGTCTAAGAGCAGCCCTGTGATAATGCTGGATTTACACTGAGAACTCCCCACTGATTAAGGCTCAACACCTTAGGTGTCATTCCTCAAGTGTAATTTGCTGAAGGCTTATTCTGTCCATTACTGCAGAGCAATCTGCAACAGCATTACAATTATCTGTAGGAATCTGTGTGTCAATACGTCTTCACCAATGAAAACAACGTCACCAAAGTTGCAACAGTATGACATCACATTAATCACAGTAAAAGCTATACATATATACATATACATATATAGAGAGAGAGAGAGAGATAGAGAGAGACTTCATTGAAAACTTGAAATATTGCAACTTATACAAACATACAAATCTATAAGCTATAACAACTATGAAGTATACATAACTATATAAAGTATATTAATATATAAAAACTCCCCTCCACCACATCACCATAAATTACAATAATGAATTGTCAGCTTACCGTAACACCTAGTCATTGCTTTATATGTGGTTGTGGAGGCTTATGTTTGCCACTGTTGGCTACACTAGTATTCAGGGCCAGGTCCTCTCACTACTCCATTTTCTTAAACACACTGTTGATTTTTCCCTCATTGATTTCTGGATAATTCCACATAATTACTTTTATCTGTGCTCCCAATAGCAGGACACTTTCCATTGGGGACTTTCCACCCTGGGGCAAACAGGGAGGGGTCAGGCTCCCTGAATACTTTTTACCACAATTAAATGTAATTAAATGCTTAGACTGCTTGTTGCGGGAAAATCTGTCAGAGAAACTCACAGCACACACCAACTCAGACACACCTGTGACGGGGACTCTCGCACTTTGGTTACGCTCAATCAAAGAGGGTTTCTGCTTAATCTAGCCAACCACTTGTAATGCAGTCATTTATGCTAAACTCTGTTATTAGCCTTCTGAAAGGACAACAAGGGTGTGGAAATCATGGCTTAGCGATTATGATTACTCTTTCAAATGAAGCATAATGACAGACACGACTCAACGGATCTCCCTAAAGTTGCCATGTCAATGTGACGCGGAGTTAATTTTCCATTTATGAACGCACGATTCGTTTCGTTAATATCATTAGAGAAATCAAAACGCTCACTGATTGTCATTCCTAGAGTTGCTCATTCAAAATAAAAATACCCCTTTAGCAAAAATCTATCATAAAGCTTTATGTTATTGAGTTGCAACCACATTTTTATCTCTGCAGCTGTCAGGAGCAATTGGACCAAAATGAAGGCCATTAGCAAGGCAAGCGGTGCAGGAAAGACTGAGTCATACTGTTGATTTTCTGATAGCACAAATCAGCACCTGTCACTTCTACCTGTTTCCATCACATATTAGCTCAAAACATCCACAGGCTTATCAGAGTCTGTTTAGATCAGACAATTCTGTTTTCCAAAACAAGTCTGTATAGATTGAGTCTGGTAAATTTGAGGCACCCTTAAGGCATTTAGTTGTACATGTAACAAATAATATTTTAAAGCATAGAACGTTTTGAAACGTTACAATGCATTTTAAAGGACCATGTCATTTTCCAACTACAGAAATGTTGAATGTAAAAATACCTGAGCATCAAGGACGGTTCTGTCGACCGGAGTAGTTTAACAGTGGGTTGTGTTAGAAAACACAATAGGCTGTAGGAATCATTAATATGGAACACCTGATGCCAACTGTTCTCCTGATGGAACGTCAAGACCTCAGCATGACCTGCAAATAATCAATATGACCCTCACTGTAAGGTGGCATCACTCCACTGTAAGATTAAAGATATTTGCAGCCTATGTGAATTTCTCTCTACACGGTGCTTAAGATTTTCATCATTTTATAAGATGATGGTGATTTACAGGCAGCAAGTGGCTATTTCCCATATAGGACAATAAAGGAAATAGCTGTCAATCCCCAGGAATGTCTCTATTAAGGTTCAATTGGCCCTATTAGAGGACATTAAGCATATTCAGTCTTCTCTGAGACCGTGTTTATGACACATGCATTCAACCACTTCTGTTCTCACTGAGCCTGTTTTGCAGGGGAAGGAGATAACAGCCAATCCCCAGTTAATAGCTACCTCTTGCCCTTTCTCTCATCATACAATGGTGAACAACGCTTGATCTTCATCCACCAGTGAATAATTAAATCATTGACAAACAGAAGTTTTATTTCTTGCGGTTCAATTACAAAGAGCAAAGGTTAATTGAATAACACATCTTTAAAACCAATTGCACTTTGTTATTGGACGAATGCCACAGAAAATTTGCATACTGCAGTACTTCAGAAATGCATTGAATATTATTCTCAGTGGTTCATTTAACACAGTCACGTGACTTGCATATAAGGGTAGAAGTGGTTTTCACTCTAGTTGTAGGATGTATATAAAAAATATGTGCTATGTGAGAGGTCTACTTAAAAAATACAACCTGCATTTGGCCCAGCTTAAAACCTGTGCAGTGCCATTTTACAGAGAAAAAATCCTAATGCAATGAACACCTGTGTGAAATTGAGTAGCCACCATACTTAATTACTCAAATTGGGGAACTTCAGGTGAAGGTTGTCACATACCGCTAGTAATTATATTTGCATATTCTTGCATACAATTAACTTAAGATAAATCTTCAATTGTTGACTTTGCTTTATTTTGAACATATACAGGTGCAATCTTATTATGCTGGCACTGAGCTTGTTTATAGTTTAAGTTTTCACATTACACAGAAATATAAGTGGGGTTAAATGGCTATATGTTTGAAAGCCTTGAAATATTTAAAGTAAAATTATGCTGCATAATTTCACTGGATATACTTCCCCTTTACATTGTTAAGAGTTGCTGTCAAAGCCTGTCAATGGCTTTTTTTGTAAATGAGGCACAGTATAACTTAAGGCAACACTATTTTAAGTGTGCTTGCATATTTTTTCTCATGGTTGGATATTATTGTGGCATTTAATTAAAGATAGCCTAAAGTACAAAGCAAACTGTCACACCACTGCGTCCTTAGCTAGTGACATTAAGTTATTAATGTGAAGAGATTAAAATAACTAAACTGGGTGCATTTTTAGTGTAATCAGAAATGCAAACAGCATACTGCCATACTTTTTGCTCATGCATACACACAAGAAGTTCATAAGAGTAAGATCACTTATTTACAATTATATTTCACACTTACATTTTTGACATTTGAATTTAATTAGAGAATCAATTACAGTGTGAAACATAATTCTAAACACAGTGTTCAGTCCTGCACTCAAAGCTAAAGATATGAGCCAGTATGGAACTCATAAAACAGCTAAAACAATCAATATTTCAATTCTCACAGCTTTCGAACTTTGATATTCTGACTGATTTTTAGATGATTATGTGCAATCAAAATGGGATGGTGAACGTTTTAGCACCTGCCTGACATCAAAGCAGTGTGATATTAAACCCTGACAAACGCAATACAGATGATTGTCTTTAATGGCAACTCATTTAGAGGAAACTGCCTTTAGTGAAAACCTTTGACTGTTATTAAACTGTCACTCTTTCATTTGTCAATGTCATTGTATCTTTATTTTTTTTAATTCTCAAAACTGTAAAGACGTTAATATTTAACAGAATTGCTGTTAAATGTTCCAAAATCAGAGTTACAGAAAATGGAACCGGAATGTCACAGAAATGATTTACTTTTTTTAACTAAGGAAAGCAAAACATAAAACAATTGAAGCTTGGTGTAGAAACAATACTGACTCTATAATGAGTTACAGTGTTTTTTAAAAGATACAAACCTCAGTATCCTAGGTTGAGGCATCTCTATTGAAAAGCTTAGTGAAATACTGGCCCCTGACCTCTGTTTTGACAGAAATCATCTCAATAGCCAGTAAAGTGCATTTAGATCAGTGACGGTAGGATCAATAAGTGATCTAAGGGAAGTGTAATTGGGGCCAGTATGAAGATAGCCTGTGTCATGAGAGCAATGAGGCAATTCATAGCCATTACAAACCATTCAGAGTGTGAAGACTCCTTGACCTCTTTTCTTCTCACAGGGAACACTGTCCACAATTCCATCATGCAACTGTGTGACTGAATACACAAAAATATGAATATGTGTCTTTGTAATACATCAGAAAGCTGTTTTTCATTACAATCACTGATCAGTTGTTAATACACTGGAGTGACATACGTTATTCTTATCATATTTAATCACCTGGTTCTCCTGCAGAACAATAATAATAATAATCAGAATAATAATGACGGTTCTGATTCTGCTTTCAATTTGAATAAACCCAGAACAAATATAAAAAAAAATAAACCCTAAAATATAAACTATAAACCCACTGTGCCTGTATATTCTGTAGTAATGCGTCAAGCTATGGCAACCACAAACAGCCTGTTTGCATAATGAACTACATTACTTGTAAGACTTATTTCAATAATTATATTATTGAAAGAAATAAATAAATAATTATTAACTCCCTATTGACCGTTGCTGTTTTTAATCATAGACATTTTATAGAGCAATAAGCTTATTGCTTTAATATTCATTAGCCATGCAATTACAAATGTATTTCGATGTTTGTAATGTTTGATATAAGCTATTAATTTTTTATGTAGACTTCAGGCAATAAATCTGTAAATAAATTCTTTTATTGAGGTTAGTGTAACATATTGTAATTTTCTGAATAACCAACAATTTATGAGCTTTGGATAATTCACATGAAGAAAACGTACCTCAGAGGTCAGATTTTAATACACAGCACAGACAGCGCTGATACAAATTGAAGTCAGATTTAATAGCTTATAGCCTCTAATTCAGATGCTCCACACACACTTTCCTTTCATTTCATAATAATGAGGGTGAAATTATCCAGGAGCTCATCTTCGTTTAGTAATACAATCCTGCTCTAAGAGAATGGAAATGTTAATTAAACTTTGTTTAACAGCTTGACGGTCCTGCCTGCATTTGTGTGTTTTGCAGTTTCCTGCATCACTCCCTTGTGTATTTCACTGACCTTGTGAGGGAAATAAAAGCAACAAACAGAAAGGATAAGACGCCATAAATGAGATGGCTAGATTGTTAATTCTGTGAAGCACACGCCCGGTGTAGAATCCCTCTTTTGAATGTGCGACTGATCTGCAAACCAGATGACTAAGATGGTACCCAGATTTTAAAGAATATGAACCTGTGATTAAACCGGTGCAATACTCAGATTGCAGAAAATGCTTTTGTCTGCGGTTAGCCAGGCATTTGTTTATCCCTGTATTATTCTGGCTGTGAGAGGCAATGCTGTACGTGGGTGTTTGTAAAGAGATGGTCCATAAGTCTGCAGGCAAGATACGCTGTAAGAAAATACAAAGTGCCAGCTTAAAAAGTGTTGCAATTTACCATTTTTATATAACAAGGGATTTATGCAAATGAAACATATCATTTGTATATAAAAGGAAATAAACATGGAGATTAGTTGTTTACCTCATCTGTCTCAAGGACACAAGCCCAACAATCATTCTAAGGTTGCCCAGGTCCAGTGAGAGGTGATTATATACAGCCATGTTCCTCTGTGACCTAGCAGTAGTGTGGACAGCAGGAAGACCATGTTTTAGCTCTGTGGGATAGAGGCAGCGCGTGTAGGAATTGCACACATCCGTTCCAGGGAAACGAAATGGCACATGGCAGTGCTGTGACTGAGCCTATGAGTCACAAACTACAGAAGACAACAGCTGAGTGGTGCTCTGTGTAAAAAAGGTCTACATGCAAAACACCTTCGAGAGGTTGCGATTGTAGTCAAGCGAAATGAAGGTAATGCAGTTTAACAACAGAGGAACCTTGAAGGCCTGTGACTCAAGGACTGGAGGCGAAATAATAGCAGAACATCTAAGCTAATCAGTGTGATACAGGATGCCAGAATAATTCTACATAATGATGTCAATCTCAAAGAGAGGTAAGGGCATTAAAACCGCCTCAGGAAGTTTACGGACCGGAAAGTAGAGGCGGCAGAATATGAGAAAATGCTAGAAAACACCATAGCTGTCTTGCTCAGTAACCCCTATATTGCTTGTTTGAGACCTTCAGATAAAATATTCAGTTCTCTCCCAACAGTACAAAAACACTGGATTTTCCCTGGCTTCAAAAAGCATTCATTCCCAGTTCGTTTGTAGTTATATACTGTGGACATCTTCACCTGGCTGTGTGGTGAACTTAACAGCAGTCTAAAAAACATCTTACACAAAAGACAAGAAAAAGTATTTTGTTTCTTAGTTTTATTACATATTACTTCAGCATCATTCAGTTGGCAAAGTGGCGTAAAAAACATAGTTGTTTTATCTTATCTAAATAATTCATACATACAGGGTACCTTGCACAATAAAAACATAAAACATATGTACATGTACATTACATATTACATGATTTATAAATAGTACTGATTTACAGCATATACAGGTTAAATCAACTAAAGAGAGGAAATAAAATGTCATATTGTGCATTTATGTGATTTTCTATGTAATAAGGTTTCCAGAACCTAAATTAGAGGGAGCAATCTGTTTTTCCTAACTAAATATTAGAAGAGCAGTTTTTTACCTCTCTCACTATTTGTTAATGGTCTTTTTCTTAGCTTTTTCTTTTTCTTATCTTATTTCAGTCCACAAGTGTAATTTAAAAAATTACATGCCTTTAGGATATTCAGACAAACCAAAAGTGGATGCAGTTTTACAGAAATTTCTCTGTTGGGACTTTAATAGACACTATCTACTTAATTCAAAAGAATAGATATTTCTCTCTTTTATTTAAACATCACTGTTGTTTAAACTGAGCAATATACCCAATACACATTAAACACAGTAAGCTATCATCTGTTTCTAATGCTATTTTTTTGTTTGTTTTAATTACCTTTATTCCTAATTCATTTTTACTAATAGAATGCTATAATTGTACTGCGGTATAGATTTTTATTTTTAAAACAAAAATGATATAAAAAATAAATGGAATGTGAGGAAAAAAATAAAACGCACGGTTGAGTATAATTATCAGGAATTCATTTAGTACAGCCTACTTTCCATATGGCTATTGACAAAATTAATAAAGCCAAGTCATTAATTTTAGTTGAACACATCTCCTTTGTAAATGAAAGGACTGTAAAAATTCAAAGAGACACAGAATTTTCTCTGGTCTTCTTGAACTAACTAGACTTGCTTTTTCATTCAAGTGTCTTAGTAGTTAGTATTTTAAATGAATAAGTAAATGAATAAGTAAATGAATCCTTCTCTTGAGTTTAGTCTCTTTTATCTGATGCAAGCAAGAGAAATTAAATCCTTTGCTAACAAAACTGAACTTCTGTTTTGGAATGTTTCCTTAGCAGGATTATAGGGAAAAAAGTAATTAAATATTTGTTGCAATTAACCATACTGTCAGCATTTTATCACCAAGTCTTGTAAAGTTTATTTCCATGTGTAATATGGCAATTAAACCAAACCAACAAACAGACAGAGAAGAGCAGTCGCTCCAGCCAGCATCATTTCTGAACATAAACTATTCAGATTAACAAACAGCAGAAATAGCAGTACAAAATAAATTCTCCAATCAAATGCTACAAGGCAGTGTTCTCTGTGTTCTTTAGCATGTACTAATCAGATAGATCTTGCCTATGTTATCCTATTTCAAGCAGGTTATGGTATGAGGGACACATGAAATACCCATAGGTGGAGTCACACTTGGCAATTTTTGTGCTTCTTTTCAAACACTTTAGATAACAGTTTATAAGATCTAAAATTAAAAGTACATACAAAACCACACATAACGCATCCTGTAATCCAAACCCAACTGTCCTTCTGCAAAACCGGAACTGTACTGAGGTTGACACTGCCAGTAATTAGCAAAATAAGAATTTGTCCATATCAGCTCAGCTTTCAACAGCCACATTCAGCGTCCCCATTACATGCTATGGGCTTTTTGATTTGCATATAAACTACTCATAAAAATGAGCACTATGTACGTTTTCAGCACAGTGCTGTCATAGGACATGTGTGTAGTGCTGATCTGCTGCATTCTAAACCCTTGACAGGCTGTATATTTAAATAAATTAAATTTTACACTAATAACAATCTTACACTAATACCAGGGTGGTTCATCTTAAACACATAATGAAGGCTTGTGTTAGGTAAATTCTCTGCAGGTTTGTAAACTTCACATACTGTAATGACACTTTGACCCTATAGGACACACTGTGTTCATAATACTACAGATTGCAAGTCAATAGACTAAAGCATATATGTTAGGGTATATAGACTAAAGCATATATGGTTTTAATAATTCAATAATTATTTGTACTAAGATATGCACCTAATTTTAATAATTATGTTGTTAGGGATAAAACTATAGTCTTTGTGGTGATAAAAATCTTTTAAACTCTGCACTATGGTCAAGAATAATTTTTAATAAAATATGTATGAGAATTAATCAGGCAGGTAAATTCCTAATAAAAGTGCTGCACAGTTGTTTTCTGTATGAATCTCTGGGGCAGTTGTGGCCTACTGGTAAGTGAGTTGGGCTTGTAATCTGTTGTAATCTGCTGCTGGTTGGCATGTAGCAACTGAAGTGCCCTTGAGCAAAGCACCTAACCCCCGATTGCTCCCTGGGTGCTACAGGGATAGCTGCCCACTGCTCTGGGTATGTGTGTGTGTTCACAACTTGCAGTGTGTGCTCACAACTTGCAGTGTGTGCTCACAACTTGCAGTGTGTGCTCACAACTTGCAGTGTGTGCTCACAACTTGCAGTGTGTGCTCACTTCTCACTGGTGAAGGGTTAAATGCAGAGGTCACATTTCAAAAACATGTCACATTCACTTACTAACGAAATGGCACACAAACAGCATCCTTTCCAAACTGTTTTGTTATTCAGGGACTAGCCTTCGTATCTCAGCATTGTAACTAAGAAACCGAAACTGCAGATGTTGCTCTCACTATTGCAGCACAAAAATTTGTAACATACAGATATAACTGTAGAACTAGAAGAGAGGCTGCAAGGGAATGACAGTAGGGTGAGGGGGTAGCATGGGTGGAAACATGGTGGGTCTGGGCAGGGCGTGAAACGTCACAGTCATAGGGTGAATACTGGGGGGTGCTGCCACAACTGGCACCTGTGGAGGAGTCACAAATGGAGAAGCAGCAGGGGGACAGATCTCTGGTCCCAGAGGAAATCGGGAAACAGGCACTACCTGAGGGAAGAGAGGGGGTTGAGGGGGCAGGAAAGGGGCATGATGCTGTAAAATGGTGTGGCGTATTGTGATGGAGCCAGAAGGCACAGAGGATGACAAGTGAATTGGATGAAGAACAGCAGATGACATGGGCAGATGTGGCCTGGGCAGGACAGATTTGAGCTTGGTGGGGAACACCTGCTGGTGTAACACCTGTCCATGGCTCTGAATCTGTAAAAGACAGTGTCTCTCCATGCTGTCTGATGGGGGCTGAAAGGATGGAGAGTGTTGAAACAGGCTGCTGGTGGTGTGGAAGCACTCCCTGCTCAACATCTCCTCAGCCTGAATGCCTAGGTGAAATCTCTGAGGTGGGGTTTGAAGGCTATGCTGACATGATTTGTCATGAGTGGCTTTTTCAGTCCTCTGCAGGGCTATCTCTCTCACATTTAGCAAGCAGGCTTGAGCTGCCACTGAATACTTGTTACAGTTCTTTACAGGGGTTTGTACTGCTTTAGACTCACTACTGTGAATGTTACTGTTCTCCTTTGTTAGCTCCTTGGAGAGTTTTAAATCTGTCTCAAGAGCTAGACTGCCCTTGGTGCACGAAGCATTGATCTGAGAGGGGGAGCTCTGTTGCCAGTCACCGCTATCCACCACAGTATGACTCAGGGCAGGGCTGATGGAAGAAAATGTCTTGGAATCAACCTCACTGCTTTCTCCATCATCAATACTGCATGAGATTGGGTCTGACCCATTTGAGTTGTCACACATGCCTTTTAAAACAAGGCAATTCATGCTCCACTCCTCTGTAGTCTTGTTCTGTTCTTCCAGAACACTGTTCGTAACAATAGGCCATTCATTTGCAAGGCATGTTTTTTGATCTTGGACATGTGACTGTCTCTGTCTTTTCTTCCTAATTCCATGTTCAAAACAGGTCATTTCTGTGCCCACAGAAATATTTTCTTCTAAGCACTGATCAGAAACCAATGCTGATGACTGACAGACACCACAAGACTCCGGGCTGGTCTCAACTCCATCACTTAAAGAATCCATATGTTGCCTTTTTAAAATTTGTCCCTCAGGCGGTCTATGTCTGTCAGTCTCTGGTGGTGGAGACATCTTTTTGTGTCCCTGGGCTGCACTAGATCTTTGTGAGTGAGATGCATCCTGGCTGTGGGAACATTGTCCTGTGATCGTTAGCTCCCCTGCAGTTGGATTGTCAGGCTTTTCCCCGCTGTTCCCAAGCACCTTTTCACCACTGACACAGAACTCATCAGAGGGAATGATACAGCCTGCTGAGCCGTTTACGTCGGCTGCTGCCTCCTGCCTCTTGCCTCCCACCTTTTCCTCAACCACTGAAGCTGTGCTGCTGTCCTCAGCCTGATTTTGAGCTGATTGCTTTGACTTCTCTAATGGCTGCACTTGCTGTGAAGTGGTCCCTCTAAATTGGCTATCAAGTCCTTCCACACACTCAGGTTGTCTGTGGAATTTCTTACATTTCACAATATAGCTGTCCGTTTTCTGGTGTCTCTCTCTCCTCCTCTTCCGTCGTCTTCTTCTCCTTTTGGCATGGCTTCTGTAATGACGTTGATTTCTGGCCCGCATTTTCTCCTCCATTCTTTTACATGTGTGGATACAAACTTTGGAATGCCTACATCTGTCATATGTTTTTAGCCTGACACAACTCTCCATGTCACTTGAATACTGATGACACTTCCTGACCTTGCCTTCAGGTCCTTGGCTGGAACTGTTTCTGGGGCTGGCTATGGATTCCTCAATGTGCTTGTCAGAGTGACATGATTTGAAACCTGAGCAGACAGATAATTTCTCATCAGGTTTGGGCTCAGGAATCTCCTGAGTGTCAATAGACCTTCTAATCCGTGACCTCTTGAAATCAAAATGGAGGGGGTTGCAACTAAAAGACAGGGATGGCTCTGTCCTTGTGAAGGTCACCATCTCAGAGGGCCATTGGAAGATGGTGTTACCATCCCTGCTTAGAACAGAGAAGAAAGGCTGACTGGGCTTTGTAAAAGGGCAAGCTGCCTTTGTAGTTGCATCTTCTGCTTGCAATTGTCTTTGAGAAGAATCATTCTTCACATCTGAGAAATTATTTTCTGGTGGATCACTAATGATCGAGTGCTCCTCTTCTGCAATGCTGTTCTCCTGTACTGTTCCCTCCTGAAAAATCTCAGGTTTACTTTCAGCAATACTGCTTTTCAGGCTCTCAACAGAGTCCTCAGAGTCAAGAACAATATCAGAACTGTTTAAATGAAAGGGGGATGTGGCTAAAAGTGAGACTGAGGGACTGGGAACATCTTCTGAATAAACAAGCAAAGCACACAAATCTGAAGCAGTTGATGAGGGGCTCTCCCTTCCCACAGACATATCTGATGACCCCTGACTTTCTGCACTGCCATGTTTTGGGAAGGGCTGACCCTGCTGCGTGTCAGTGTGGTAAATTGCCTCCTCACAATTTAGCACTTTGTCCTCTGTGGGGGAACTGGGAAGGTCAAGTTCGACAGGGGGTGCTTGCAGTCTTTGTCTGTGGCTCCGCTCCATCAATCCCTCCTCTGTGCTCTCACAGAAAACCGCAGCTGATGACTCAAGCTTAACAGATGCTTTCTTTGGAAAGGAAAAAGAGAATGCAATTTTGCGTCTGAACGTTTGCTTTTTGGCCCTCCCACTGTACGGCCATGGTGACTGCTTACTGGCTAAACCACAGCTGCTGGGATGGATCTGCCCCCCTGAGTCCTGAGCCGCAAAGCTTTGGTTCTCTTCTTGGGTATCATCACAGCATGACTCCCTAAAAGTACCTTCCACCGCCACCGTGGTAGATTTGAACATTGGACCACTTCCTGGGGCACTGCACCAGAAAAGAGAGGAAGAAAAATATGTGTCAGGCTCATAGAATGATGTTTTCACTTTTAACTAAAATCCATGTTATGCCAACCTAATTTTGTCTCTCATTGCATGGATAAAAATCTGATTTTTTTAAAAGTTTTTATACATGGTCTTTGTCACAATTTCAGATTTGCTTAGTGACTTAATGCAGAAATAATGCAGAATTATAGTTTTTTTTTTACCTTTTAAACTTTTTCTTACAGTAAAAATATACAGTATGTACACATTGTGCATAAAAAAGGAAATAACAATTTAAAACGTCCCCCACCATTGCACCTCTCTGCGTTGCTCAGCAAGCTCATGTAAGCGTCTGAGAGCTCTCTCCTGTTTCCTCTCATCCTTCCTAGATTTGGAGGCCACGTTGCGGGCGAACTCTCTCTGCTTTAGTTCCTTCAGCCTCTGTAGGGTGACAAAGAACCTGTTATTCATTCACCTATCTCAGGATGTTGACCACGACAAAGCAACAAAAGCTATTTAAATAATAATCCTTTTTGAGATCATGAATCTTTCCCTGCTTTAACAACCTCTCATTATGTGTATCTCTGTTTATAAGCCATTGAGAAAAACATCAAAAAAAGATTAAAAATCTCTTCAAGAGAGGAGGATGGTAATTAAGGTGTTTGCAAACCAAGGTTATTTTTCATCAAATCCATTTTCTGTTCAAATAAAAGGGAGCTGAGGATAGGGTTGCTAAACTCCATGAAATTGTCCTATTTATTTTAGATAAAACTCAGTGATGCTAATTTGTATGTGTTTCCTGGTCTGAAAGGGGCTTGTGCTTTGAATGCATGATTGATGCAAATCACCGCCAGTGTCTGATGCTTGAGTCGTAAGTGCATCCCGGGCAGTGAGATGTATTGATTGGGATTACGTTTGTACATACATAGTACACACTCATATTAAATCAGTTAGATAATCCAAATTAACTTCCATTAATAATTCACAAAGATATGATATTTATGGGTATTTAAAGACCACACTCCTTTGAAAGCACCAGACGTCTCTGGGCAACAACCAGCTCTCGAACAGTTATCACATCCAATTAATCCTGAAAGCTTTTACTCAATTATCCATTAATACTTGATGCCTAGCTTTAAGACAGATGACAGCCTCTTCTGGAAAGGCATCTTTATAGCAAGACAGGCTTCATGTTGTTCTCTGCCAAGGTAGACTCTGAGGTCAGCCTGTGAATGTGATAGTACCAGCTGGAAGTAAAAATAGTGATGGTTCTCCAGACAGCCAGGAAGAGTCATCTGCCCCAACATTAGAGATTCCACTCAGGTTGCACTGTTATATAGTTCAGTGGTGCTGTAACCTCTTCTATTGGAGAAGGCTTCAGTGATTGCGTTCACCGTGGCTTGGGTTCATAGTCAGGGAAAAGCAAAGCAGTCACATCAGATATAATTTTGTCATGTTAAAGGGCCTCTCAGTGCAGAGAGGGCACATCAGGGTAACTAGTTTGATCCCATCAGAATAGGGTCTCCACCTTCCTTCAGAAACGCACCTGCCTTCTCTCCTTGTCCCTCTCTGCTGGCACAGCGAGAGCAAACCTAGCCCCTGATCCATCGGATGGCTTCACTGTCAGTTAGCCTTGCAAAAAATAGCAAACAGGTTGGCGTGTGTTATATTTACTCCACTCTCAGGTGCATTGCTTGCAGGAGCTGCTGTTCATTGATTGTTAATGTATTTGGCAAGAGCAGCTCAGAAATGAGCCGTTAATGTATGTAGCCAGTATTTCAAATGACTGGATGTGGTTACATCATTTATAGTTGGATGGGGAGATGATGGGAGAGAGATGCTCCCCTAACACACAGAGAAAAGGTGGGGGCAGACGAGACTGACAAGCCACTTGAGAATGAATGAAAATTTGAACACACAGTTTTTTGACTGGACATGCATTGTTAATTAAAAGCAACACTGAGACGAATCGGAGGCAGACAGTGAAGCCTTGGCAGTGATGATTCACATCCTGACAGGAACGCCAGGCTTTTCTGTAGCTCTGGGCTTCCTGTGGGGCCGCAAACCTTCCATAGTCCATTATATTCTCAGCAGACATGCTCTGCCAGCTCCTGCGGGGTGCTGGGCAAATTGCGCTCCTCATCTATCAATCCTGTTTGCTGAGAAGCCGAATGGTTCTGTTTGTTTGACTGTGGAATTGTTTTAAACTGTGTAAAGTGGAGGCAGGGGCCAAAACTGTCACAAGCGCATCTGACTGACACAAACGAGTGGCGTAGCACCCGTATCGTGTGAATGAGGGGGAGTGGCCTTTCCCTTTATAGTACGTTCATTTTGTTCCTGTAGAGGTGTTCAATAGCAAGGTCATGGGTGGAGGGCTTGTAGATGGTGTTCAGTCGATAGATCAGTGAGCCCTGTTATTGACAGCACAGCAGGCCCCAGAGACTCCATGCATTTAGTTTCTGATTGAGTCAGAGCACAGAGGTCAGGGCCGATATCAAACAGCAGGACAAATGGTGGAATTAAAGCTTTAACTTGCTATTAAAGGTTACCCTTCTATTTTTGGACACTGACAGTCCTTAAATCAACATACTGAATAAGAAACTGCATTGAAGTTATGACACCTTTGTGTGAGGCCAAATACCTTGGACAAATTTTGTATTCTTTTTTCTGTCTTCAAACACAGGCTCTTGTTATGCTCTGAGGTCTGTTTGCACTGGTACCTTTGTTCAGTTCTAAACCTTCCAAGGTTTCTTACATCACAATGTGTATAATATTTAAAAGGCTCTGTGGATTTTGATACTGACGGGCCCACTGCACTCAAATTGAACTATTTTCACCAGAAGGCTAAACCTAGAATTTGAAAGTCTTTCAGCCTCACACTTATGACTATTGGTTTAATGGCTTAATGAATAAGAATAATAATTGCTAAAAATAGCTCTGACTCCTTTCTGTACCTGGAAAATAAAAGTTTTCTTCAGTAGGGGAAAGAAACAACAGGAACAAACAAGAACAAAACAATATGCCTTTAAATTGTCCTGTCTGATTGTGACCTACAGTATGGGCCCCTAAATTAAAACTCTATAAGACCACTAGTACCTTACTGGCTCTCAGGTGGGGGCTATAGGCATTTGTCTTGTGCTGTACACATGTTCTACAAAATCTATTTGTTGTCATCTTCTAAAAAAAGTCTATTATACCTATGCATTGGGTTCAGTGAGTGTCTCAAAGGGCTGAACACAGGCCCATTACCTGTTTGTGAGCGTGGTCATATGAGTTGATGTGGTTGTCAAACTCCTGATGTTTGTAGTACTGCTTGTCACACAGCTGACAGTAGAAGTTAGCCTTGAGGTCCTCCAGGGCTTTGGCCAAGGTTTTCTCCTTCTCAGCATAGTCCTGAAAAACAAAAAACACATAATCCATTAGATTAATTGCATCCAACTTGTTTACCAACAACTAATTAAATCATACAATTTACAGTAAAACACTGTTATGTCTTGAAATGTACTTGAGATGTATTTAGTAAAAACTTACTGGTTACTTACTACTGTATATACTGTACAAATGTATAGAGAAAGAAATGGATTGCCAACATTTATTTTACACAAGATGTAGAAATTATCCCTACAGATATCTGTCTGTACACATTTAGCCATAAAGAGGGCTTTTGCATGTCTTACTATTATTATTTAGTCTAGTCATTGACAGGGCAGCTGTATTATTTAGCCTTACTTAGTCTTAAGCAGGAGCAAACACGTTGTCCAGGTGCTGTAATACCTCAAGAGAAACCTTCACTTCTAGATTCAGTCAAACAGAGCTATCAGTAGACGAACACACACATATAGATGCAGTACACATGTTGCTGCCATATTGATATATATTAATAATTTGTGAGACTGAATATTTGTTGTGCTGTTCTTTGAAAATGATGCTCATAAAACTCAACTCAGCTCCCATGATGCCGTCATCATTTTCTTCTTTTTCTTTAATACTCTTTATTAAATATTGATTTACAACAAATCTTGGAAGGGAATAGTTTCACCAGGGGCAGATTGCATTTCAGTTCTAATTTCTTTATCAAACTGGATATATGGAAACTTGCAGATTTAAAAGCAAGGCACACAAAAACTCTTCTCCCGAACGGTCTCCCAATGACTGCAGGGGCGAGAGGAGCACTTCCATTTTAATTGGAATCAGTTTACCATAAAACACACTGCTGAGTCAGAGATTAGACACCCAAAGGTTTCTGTACAAAACAGCACATAAGGTATAACTAGCAAATCAGTCAGGAATGATTAAGTCAACTATCAAACCTGGCCTGTAAATGATACATGATCATCATCATTAACCAAAGCCCACCAGTATATATCAAAGAATAATACTGACATACTTCTAAGCTTTTCACAAATGCATGAAATCAATTACAAACAGGAAAGCCCAGTCCATTTACAAGATCCGGTGTCTTGTGAAAATAGCGTTTCTCTCACTCACCATAGGTGAGAATACGACACAGCGGTGATGCTAAACATGTCAGTGATTTGGAAAAAAAATAACATTCACCAATACTGTGAGATGGCATGAAACAATCAGCAAGAAATTGTGCTTAATAAGTGGCTAGCTTGCAGCAAATAAAAACAGTATCGCTTGATTAGCCGTGTGTGCTAGACAAAGAGCCCTTATTTCCCTCAGCACAACATCACTGAAAGGTTGGACTGTAACTACTCATCTATGCCAAAGACTAGCAATGTCCTACAGGAAAAATCTGAGAGCTTTTACTTTATTGGTGACTCTTGCATCTCAGGATTACATTGAAGTCATGCCAAGTTGATTTGTGCTTTAAAGAGTCTGCAAGCAAATTAAATATGAGAATTAAAACATGGGAGATGAAAAAAAGAAACACAAAAAGGAATTGATGTGGAATGATGTAATTTGCCCAGCAGATAGATTTACTCACTGCATAGAGAAAACAGCCACTTAACAACTTTTTGTGTCAAGCTGAGAAACCCTGTTCTACCTCTCAATATAGCAACAATTTAAAAGAGGTGGTTCATAAGACTATGTAAATATAGGAATAAAATGTTGACACCACCTGTTTTGAGTTAGAGGGGAGAGTCTCAGATTTCATTGCTACATACATCACTTAATAATACAGTGTTGCTGCATGTTGAAGTTTAAAAACAGCTGGATGAGTTTTATTCTAAGCACAAACATGATTTTTGAGTACAAGTATCTTTATTATTTAAGACATTATGTGCATGTTTATTTTGTTAAGGTATGCTATCCTAATGTTTTTGCAAGGTGAGTAGGTGCTACTTTGTTGCATTTTACCTACTTCATTTCCAGACCAGTTTTGGACCCTGTTTACATTTGCATTGTGTACTGAATTCACATTAACTTCTGGATCTTTACAGCAAGTGTAAACAGGAGTTCAATAACCTTATGTTAACCTTCACGAAGTGGAGTGAAAGCTTCTTATTAGACAATAGCTTATCCTTCTAATCTCATCTCAAGACTCATCTAATGTTAATGCCTAATGCTGGCCTCATTTAGAAACATTTTGCAAACTAAACATTTGTCGTTTGTTTAACATTTGTAGCAGCAGTCTTTATTCAGGCATTTTAATAAAACATCAAAAGCAAGGGTATTTACATACAGTGGATTACTGTCTGATTTAAAACAAATCCTGTGACGGTTGCCACACAGGGGGTGTTAATATAAATAGCACACATCTGAAGCATCACAATGCAATTCCAGAATGTTAAACAGTGCATGACTTTCCTTCATACTGAACATCAAGCAGAAGATCACAAACAGTTAAAGATCGTGGGACTTTTATGGGACTGACTAACAAGGTCAAGCACAGGGGCGGGAACCATTGAGCCTGCCCTCAGCGGGAATTTATTGATACATAAAGACAAAATATGATTGACATGAGGGTGCATGAGTGGTGATCAGAGAGGCTGTGATTGAACCTTTTATAGCACACCTGGGTTATGAGTGTCTTTTATATAGTGGTGAAAAGGAGCAGTTTCTGAAACGCTATGTGAAGCGTTTTGTTTGTATTTGGGTGCAAATAGACACACTAGAAGACGGTTCTTTAAAAAAATCTTCATAAAGATTAGGGTTCATGAATTAATCAATAAATTAAACACTGTCTCAAATTAAATTAATTATAAACAGCACATGAATTAATGAATGCACATTTCCAGAAGCCTCAGAACAATATCTAGTCAAAATCAACATCAAAATGCAATGATTCATCCAGGATTATTTCATTTTGACAGTCTCAAATAATTTATGAGGAAATAGAAAATATTAGCTTTGCTTATTGCTCACAGGCACAGCTGTTGTGAATCACATGCATATTCTCAGTCTGTTATAGTGAAACGTTCTCACCTTCTCACCTGACTGCAATACAAGATGACTTTTCTTCATGCTCAATAGAAACAGAATATGATCTTTGATACCTTAAGGTATTATGCATAGTTTAACTCCCAACTCAAGCCATTTTATATAATTTATATATTTTATTAACCAGTATGTAAACATTACATGTGATTACATGTGAGCCACTCTGAAACTCGGACAACAGCCAATCAGAACATAGCTCATTTACATACACAAATCTTAAGAGTACCACAAATATATTCTCATTCTGAATTATTTTATTCTCAAATTTTTAAGGAAAAAAAGCTGATCCCTTAGGATTTTATTTAAAGGATGAAGGATCTCCTTTAACATGCTTTTCATACACTTCATTCACAACTGTTCTTTATACTGTGCCAAATAACATTGTGCCATGTGTTTCTACAGCATTGATCATCCAATAACACAGAACAAGTGCGCTCAGTATCATAGTTTCTCATCATTCACATCTTAATTAGAACGTACACCATGTACACTAGTTCCACTTCAAGCAACAGCAAGCAAAGAAAAAAACACAACATAGACCCTGCTGGCTGGCGGAACCATCGCACAAATGTATTTTGACATGAGCTGCTTGTTTCTTCCTACTCAATCCTTTTTTTTTAAAACAGAGAAATTTAACTCCTCCTCGAACAGATTGTTTCTGACGGAACATTGACTGTACTGAGGAAGAAATCACACTACATGCTTTTCGACAAATAACAACACACTCACAACTACAAGCACTGCAGTTTGTAGGCAAGACAAAGCATGTGCAGCCACACTTAAAGGCAATGTAACTTAATGTAATGTGAAGCAGTTTTCAGCAAGCGCATGCTTCGACTATGAAGCAGTGTAATAAACTAGCAGGCTCTGGTTCCAGTAATGATACAGTGGTAGTCCGTACAGAACACGGCAGAAGAGTTAGTCCTCTCCATGCAGACGCTCCCATCGTGCCTGTTGTGATTAATTGTATCCCTTTGGGTGGGATTTCTCTTGGCTAAATTGCTGACACACACAGAATTTATCTCTATTATTGACTGAAGAGTCTTCTCCAGAGGGCACAATGGGCTCCTAAATTCATCCTCAGCTCTGACTTGGCATAGTGCGCTCTTCCGACAAACAACCTGATTAGAACATGTAATTGTACACCTTTAATGAGCATATTTTCTGATTAATGATTGAACATTTTGTCTTGAGGTGGGACAAAATTGTGAAACAAACTCACAGATTGAGTAACACTGCATTCTACACCACATTTAATTACATGTAAAACAATTTTCTTTCCAAAATTTCCAAAAAAAACATATATTTGTCCCATTTTGACAGTCAGGTGTGAACATGACTGGAATCTATACAGAAGTGTAATTTCAGTTACTCATTACCACAGAAATATTGCAAATTGAATTTTTCTGTAATACTTAATGTATAAACATTAGTGTAATTCCGCCTGTATTGATTTCTGCAGTGAGTTAGTTTACCCCTTATATGCTAAATAAAGTGTTGTCTACAACATTGTATAAATCCAGGAAGTCATCTGTTGTTTTTCAGTGGGCTTTATTGAACGATCTCATCGCATTTTACATTGAGGCGCCAAGGCAAGCAAATGCTTTCTCCAGTCTTAGATCAATTACAATAAATTCAGGCTGGAATGTTGCATATTGTAACTAGACTAACCTAGAATGTATTTGTTTTATTAAGTGTAAAGCTACATTTAGCACTGTGTTTCAAAACATCCTTTATTTGTGTTGTGTCATGGGAATCATTTTCTATCAGAAGCATCTGAATAAATGTTGCTGGGGGGGGGGGTATACAGTATCACACACTGTATATCGATGCATATGACAGAATACAATTCATATTCATAAGCTTTAAGCTCTGTGTATTGTGGGTGCATAAAAACAAAGACATGGTGCTAATTTCACTTGTGTAAATGTCCTCAGGATTGCATTTCTTAAAATAGAAAGATAACAAGTAAACTTTTAGCAGCAATAGACAAGCTTGATATTCTGTTGGGAGGTCAAACACTGAAACGTGTTATGCATGGTAATAAAGTTCCTTTCCAAAATAAAGTTATTTTAATTCTAGACTTCTGTTGTAGAGAAAACAAAACAAAGAAAACAATACGTGAGCCAATATATTTGTATGATACAGTACTTCAGGATTTTAAGATGAAAATTACTTTTTAACATTTCCACTGTACCAACAAACCTACAGACTTATAGACTAGTTACTTATTTGTGCATCAAATTTTTGAGTTAACATCACTGTCCAACACACTGCAATAATCTTGTTTCAGCTTCTGGAGTTTTTGAAGACTAGACTGGAGACACAAAGCCTGTGGAGAGAGGAATCTCTACAGACCTGACTAAACGATAAGTTAACTGAGATATGGCAGGAAATTCAGCCTCATCCTCTCTCTTTAATACATCTGGGATCTGTAAGGGTCTCATGTGAGATATAGTACCAAGGCGATCTCCATTATAAATTTGCTTCTAAGCGTGAGGCCCCTGGCCGACACCGGGAGAGAAAGTACTTGAATTAATACAAGAGACAAGGTGAGATCACACACACAAGGCTGAGCTAAAAGCTGGTTTCTATCTATGGATTTGGGGCAAGGAGTTTAAAGAAGAATTCTCTTGTAAAGACTACTATCAAATGCTCCTGACCTGAGGCTGCAAATTCCTTCAGGAAAGCTGCAAAGCTCCCATTGATACAAAAAAGATACAAGACAATGTAAAAAAGGTAAGAAAAAGACAAAAATAAAGAAGATGGGAGTTGGACTTTAGTGACAAGCAGTCACAGGAGATGTGCCTTCATTTGACAGCTGCTAATTTTCCTAAGGTTGCCCTCCTATTGTGAGGGAGGGAGAGATGTGATAATTATCATTGCCAATCAGCTGAGGTTATGAAGGGAACGGCGTATGTTTTCTTTGGCTTTTAGAGACATGACATGGGAGTGTGGATAAATCACAGGGAGCATGCAGCAATTAGAAGGACGTTTTTCTGCTTGATGAAGCTGAGCTTGATAAGCCCTCCCCAAATGTCTTGAGAAAGCGCAGCTTTAGTCAGGTGCTGGGCAGGTTGCGGATAACACCGCATAGCAAAGCGTGCTGTAATGCAACCTGTCAAAAATGGAGTAACATGTTCCGAGATGCATTTCATGCTAAACCTGATGCTAAACCCTTTCATGATTAAAAGACCTGCTTCATATTCAGCTTTGATTGATCTTTTGTGTGCTGAACATTGATCTTAAGTGTGGCGTTCAAATCAAAGATGTCTCATGCATGCATATTCATTTCACGCATGCATTTTCATTTAATACATGCATAATTGTGAATAATTACATGCAGGTATCATTGACTCAATATAAATGCATTAAAGCTTTTATGCAGTATGTTCTAGAAATTATATTCCATATTTGAAAGTAAACATTTTTTTATCGCAGAACCAAAATCAGTAACAGCATATGTAACACAAAAAACATGATGCTGCCATTGTACAATTGTGGCATTGTGGTGAGTAAATAAGTCCAAGAATAAATCAACACAAAAACATGTGCGCGCAGTGAGTTTGTAGCACTTGCTTTCATTCAGCGACACGCTTGTAAAACCGGCAATAGAATGTGATCTGGAACAAACAAGATTAAAAGCTACCCACGGATGACAGTGACGTTTATTTTGAAAGATGACTAATTTGTTAATTCCTTCATTGGTGTGGTGGGTAGCAGGAGTGTGAATTACAGCACTTACAGTGAGCTGGTGCATCTTTACACAGCCGTGTAAACCAGGCCATTACTTTCATTTTACATGCCCCAAAACTCAGGCGAATGCTCTGAGTTTAATACAAGATAAACTCTTACAACACCAACGGCAGTATAATGCCGTTTACCACTACAATTAAGGGTTGTTGTAAGATATGCAATTGTAAAGTTCTAACTATCAAACAAAAAATGCAAACAAACACTGTTTATCTTATAGGTTTATAGATATATCCAATGACTTGACAATGTTGATGATGCAACATCAGTAAATGCAAGTTTACTTCAACACAATGTAAATGCAAGAATAACTAAAAGGGAGTGATGTAAGGTGTGTACATGGAGCTGAGTAAGAAGTTTGGCAGTTGTCTTGAATCAGCAGAACAATATAAACCTTTCCTCTCTTTTGTCAAACCTGTCATTACTGTCTTAAACACAAGGTGCAATCATCCACCTACAGTATAACAGCAATTATGTTTCTTTACTAAAGAAATCATGTAAAATCTTTAACAAAATGAAGTAAAAAGTGGCAAAAAATAAACTTAACATAAACCTAAAGTCAGTCAATTTACAATAAAAAAATAGATTGTTAGCAATATTAGCATGTAACATTTGTTTGGAACATTCATATAAACCTGTCATGGTGTCACAATAATAAGATAAACTCCACCCTACTCATTTCCTATTGGCTGGTTTCAGGCACATAAGGGCTACAGTGCAGGTAATAGACATCAATCTGTGTACAGTATAAGCCACATGTAAGTAATAATACAACTTCCCATTAACATCCTCAACTTCAATTTGCCTTCCAATCCTTAGAGACGTATGATGTCTCCCTTGTGAGCTTTAAGTCTGCTGTGATGGCTGATGGTGACTGAGAACCTGAAGCTGCGGATGAGGCAAGAATCCGTTCTCGTCTTTCATCCCTCATCTAACAGCGTTGTTTAGTGTGGCGAATGCACACGTGAGCTTCTCAGCCACACTAAAGCATGTGTGAGGGGATTTAATCTCAGGTTGGGCTCACAGTCACTCTGTAATGAATGGGTATCTTGGGTTTGATAGCTGCTAGCGCTGCCTATGCATCAGCGTTCTGCTTCAAATGAGCAGCATCTTCGAAGTCTCATCTCCACCGCCTCAATCGATAATAATAAGAGAGACTCCTTCGAAATGAGACAGGCTGTAATTAATCCTCCCAATCGCGCCAGCCGGCCCCTGCCAGCCACTTCTGTCTTAATAATGTCGAAAGGCCTTATGACCCAGCCACTGAAACAACCATTTAATCACAGCGTGACACAAAGAAACGGGCCAGGAGACACATATGCCACACACATCACATATAGGCCAAGGGGAAAACACAAAGGTCTGAGGAGCCCTCAGAAAATGCTTTCGGTCTGTAAGCTCTGCGATCAAATGGACTGATAATCAGTTCCTGTAAAATTGAGAGTCAAATCATGGACCTTTTTACATTTGCAGGCTTTGAGAGGTAGAGGTAAACAAAAGCAGGGTAAATGGCACAGGAGGTGTATAGAGACCGTCACAAATGTTATACAGACATTCACTTTTTTTAACAGCTGAGGTAACTCTACTAAGTTGCCATGGATGGGTAATAGCTGTCAGAAGAGAGAAAGGTGATTTCCTTTCTGTCACTTCCTCAGCAACTGTATTTGAAAAATAACAGTATGTGGAAAAAGGTACAGTTAACTGGAATGAAAAGTTGTTGTACTGCAGTTACAGTAATTATTGTCAACATTACTAAACAATTTATTGTTACAATACTACCAAATGTCATTTCTCACACAACATTAAAACAGGACTACTGATTTATTCATTTAGCAAACTAACTAGCTTTCACTTCCTGTTTTCTGTCACAAATCGTTTGACTTTAAGGTTAAGTGCTGTCAAATGGAGCATACAAAAAAAGAAACAAACAGGTTTTTTTTTTAAAAATAGACCTAAATTAATTAAAAATAAAGATAATGCCACAGTGTTGTTTAAATGATATGTGATTACCCACTGAATATCCTTAAGCCTAATTTTTGCCCCTCCCACCTCCCCAAGAACTAGAGCAGAGACCAAAAAGAGCAAAAATGAGGGGAAAAATGTAAAATAATTCTAATGACCTACTTCTGCTCTGTTTCCCCAGAGCTCCTTTACAAGGAGCCGTATGCAGGATCATAACAACACGGCTCTAGGTACAGAAGTGTAGGACTGAGGAGAAATATGGAAAACAACTTCAAGATCAGTGGGCTGAGATCAATGGGATTTCGTATTTCTGTTGTCATCATTATCTCCGAATCATGTTTAATATCTGGAGTGTCTATGCATATGCACAAGCAGTGCTTCATTTGTAATGTATGAGGTCTCATAACAAAGGCTGGTGACGGATGGGGCAGATTTGTTGATTAGGGTGCGAGTGATCTTGTGGTGTTGTGTTGTGGCACTAGCTTGTAGTGCGGAACGGGCATAATAGGCATGTTGACAGTGTTACTACAGTAGAATATTTCTTAGCAACGATTCTTTTCTTTTGTGAAACAAAAGAGTATAAACTACAATTGATTAACACAAATCTGCAGTGCAGTTGTTTTTAAATACACAACATGAGGATTAATTGACAGCGTTATTAACGTTGCACTTGATGAGATGAAGAATATGTGAGGTAATAACATATGTTTCATTCAGAGATGAATGAGGTGAGAAATCCATTACAATAGGTGCCAATTCCAATTACAAAGGTTCGAGACAAAACTGGCTTGTTCAAGCACAAATTAAGTCCTGCTTTGAGGGCAACACAGCTGATAAAACAAGGATTCTGGCCATATTATTCACTAACTGTGGAATATGCTATTGCACTGCATTACAAGCTGTGAGAGGGTATAGATTCATCATAAAACAGTTTGATTTATTCAGTGATGAATGATCTGTGATTCAGTAATGAATGTTTCTCAAATAGCCTGTGTAAACAATTACTGTGACATGGGCCTGACAGGTGTGATTTAGTGATGTGATGGTATTATATGGTTACACATAACCTTTGTAGACCCAATGAAAACTGAAATTTCATTTCAGGTCTAGCTTGAAATTTCAAGTCTAGCTAACGGGAGAACAGAGAACTGAATAAAAGATGATTAAAGTTAATACAAGGCTCCTAAAAAAATGTTTTAAAAAATCGTGAGCAATACTGAGGCAATAAAGATAATTTTAAGACTCATACTTGAAAAGAATTAGTCAAATCTTATTGGAAAAACACTTTGAACGGTTCTAACAGAAAATCAGATTTTCATTTTCTGTTTACTTTTTTTCCTCTTGTATTTTTTCCTGTTTTCTGCTCCGTACATTAAAATTTTGTCCCCATCAATGAGCGTGTTCAAAGCCGTGTGCCGTGAAGTAATTACGACCGGCATCTCTTTGAACTGCGAGGCAGGTTCTCTCAAAGGCAGTCTCAGACAAGCCTCTATAAAAGTAAATTATACGTCAAGAGTATCATTAGGCAGGAAATTGCTAAAATTCTCCAATAGTAATTCCGAAGGGAATTGAAACTGTTATCTTGACCAAATAATGAGAATATGAAGGCCTCTATACTGCGCAAAAATAATTTGTAAATTGCAAAAGCATCACAGCTTGCCCAAATGGAGATTTGTAATAGCATGGGCACCCCTGTTCTGTTCTCTGTGCTAGGGGAACTGTAGATTAACTATAATCAAACCTCCACAAAGGTCCATGCTAACCTTTCAAAGAACTCACCCAGACGTAAATCATTCTGATTGTCATATGAATCAATTAGCCATGCTGGAAGCCTCATTTTCTTCCCCCCATGCATTCACTGCCAACCTCAGACATGTGTCAACGTTTTAAGTAGAACCTTCTTTAATTTGACAAAGGGATGTGTATTCTTCTCTTCGAATAACTGATTGCAAGCTATCTGCCTTTGTTTAGGAGTGAGAGGCAATTAAGCAAGTGGGTGCTATTCACTTCTCACAGCAAGATGGAAATTGTGGAAGATGGAATAATTCTCAGTAGTTAATAAAATGAGTGTCATAAACCGGAACAATGGTAACAGGACCTAACTGTCATGATTCACAGGATTCACAGAGAAGTTTTATGCTCCCTCTATTCATTCTTTAATTCTCTCTCGCCGTCTCTATCTCTTGGGGGAGCGTATGCTTATCAAAACCAGGCTAAAACAAGCAACCATGGAAACAGAAAAGAGAACTTTGTTTTCCAAGACCTGCCTTCACGTAAAACTGAAAGAAGAAAAAAACCCCACATTTTTTGTTAGAACTGTGTATAGATGGGATCTGAGGATGGCAGAAAATGTTATAATATGTTTTCTATAGCTTCATATTGTGAGCCTCAGCTAGGTCAACATTTTTTATTTACCACTGGAAAATCATGGGCATACTGTGGGTAATTGTTACTAAAACAATTCCCACAAAATGGGTAAATCAAAAGCCTTATGTTGAAAGGAATAATCTAAATCGTTACAGATGGTCCAAAAGGCTTTGTCAACTGCATTTTACAGGATGCAGTCAGTTGCAGATTAATTTATTTTTCTTCTTTAGGCAACAAGAAAAAGCTGAAATACTGAAGGCCGTCTTAAATCGAAACATATTTGCTCAGTATGCTCACATACACATGATCAGGAGGGACACTAGATAATTTATTCACTAGGAGTCATTCTACATATCTGTCCAAACAGAAGCAGGAGCATCTTGAGCCAAGATCACAAATTATGCATCATTAGAAGCCATCACAGGAAATTTAAATCAGTCAAAGTCGAACGCCAACACCATGTCACAAGCTGTGCTAATCTGAGTAAACAACTTTTTTCATTACATCCTGGTCCACATCAACAACAAAACACTCTCCAGATGTTCTGAGATGTTCTCTACAGCACTGAATGATGATTATGAATGCTCACAGCCTAGTTTGCACACAAAGCACCCAGGCTCCCCCTGTTCTTTTATATCAAGTTAATGAAATAGCACTGCTTGGGGGAATTTGATTAACATGGCAGACTTTTAATCATGGACGAATCTAAGATTTTTCAAAGGGGTGGGTGGTGATGCCGAGGTCTCGGTGGTACAAAAAATGACAACAGAGTGAATAAGCAGGAACTGATAAGTCCCAAGGACAACAGGAGTCAAGTGTCAGGAGCTATAAACATTGCGGCACAGGCGCTAGCTGCACGCAGTCTGTTGTTTGGGATCCTGTCATGGATTATTAGCAGCAGCAGGGGCCATTCGCTGCGCAAGCGCAGGATCAGGCAGCTGTGTGCGGGTGGTCAGGGGAGGAAGATGAGGCATCTGGGCCAGAAAACTCTGGGGATGGGAGATACATCTGTATATCACCGATATCACACAGTGTTCTACTGACAACAGTGACTCAATACGCCCACATGAGAAAGGTGTACAGCTTCCACCATTGCAGTCCAGGCAAGCAAACATTCACCGGGTATCAATATTATTGTGTCAGAACTTTGTGCCAAGAGAAGTAAATAATTTACAGTAGATACTGTAAACAGCAAATAATGTTTTAAACATTTTGGTATTTAAGATGACATGAAGTTATTTACACTTAAGACAAAACAAGCATTAAAATAAGCTAAAACAACAACTAAAAAAAACAAGACCCTTGTGTTTGTTTTTGGTTCATAAGAAACAACTTTTTAGTTATGCCAAGCTTCGAAAATTTTACTGGTAGGAAACTTAGTTTTTTTTATATATTATTTTGGACAACAGTGGGCCTTGAAGTCAAAAAGGGTGCAATGCAATAACTTACAGTAAAATCAAACCATATATTTCATCACTACATGCATTCAGTGGGAATCAAACCATGGAAATACGACCTTGGCATTGCTAGGACTATGCTGTACTACCTGAGCTGCTGGAACACAAGAGTCATTGCATGAGGTCGTCATACACTGCATATGTGCTCAGGTTAGGTGAGCGTGTCATACCCACACAGAGTCAGGGCACGCAGCTGATTGTGAAATGTCTAAAGCACTATACCTCCACACATACAAGCACTGGTCCCTTTTGACCGCAAACGCTTCGGTCCTCGGTTCATTTCGAAATGTCAGCTCTGTTTTGACTGCCACAATCACAGCAACTTATACAGGCATCTCTGCTGTTCCAAGGGAAAATAAAGGTGAATGCTCTCAGAATCTCTCTTTAATATAACCTTTGCTGACCTAAAAAATAGGTTAAGATGGGAGTGCAGAAAATGAACTGTTTCAGAAGGTTTAGGGACGAAACTCCATTTCAGACTGTGAGGGGCTGTAAGAATTGTAAGTGGATTTATATGTGAGGCTTAAGAACAAGCTACCGGTTAAAGAGATGCATAGAAATATTGGCAACAAAGTACAAAACACAATGGCAAATTAAACCCATTATTGTATTTTGTTCTGGGTTTGCTCCAACAAATTCTGTTTTTAAATATACTAGATTAATTTCACAGCAATCACAAATACACAGATTCTTGTCATACCTTAAGCTTTGAAAAATAAAAAGGCATTAAATCTGAGGCAGATGTTTTCTGCTGGTGATGCTAAATTAACCACCTCAACTGAAGCAGGAAGAAGCTGTTTCTGGTGTATATGTAAGTGACACATTTTCAACTTCAGTGTACATAATGATCTGCCATTTTAATTGCAGTTAAGATTTTAGATTTTTAGACAGACTGTTTAGAACTGAACATATGCAGAAAAGACAAAATACATTAATTCAGTATTTTATACAGATTCTGTATTCATGTAAGTGACATCAAAGCAATCAATGAAAATGTGTTTTTCTATCAGTGCATTTGGAAAAACTGGCACCGGGTGCTGGAGACACGTTCGTTTCACTTCACACTGGGCACCATGACAATGAATTTATTCACATGATGCACAAAGTCTGACTGAGTGAATATGGGGCAGTATGTTGCAAGCTATTATTCATCTGTTGCTAAAACGTTACTACAACCTTACCCAATGAAGGTCTCGCCTGAAAATATGTAAAAAAATTTTAATAATATTTAAATTTAAATTCTTACTGGCTGTTTTTAAAGCCTGTTGTAAACTGGCTTTTCTGTTTTCATCAGAGAGAGGAATCTCATTTATTGAACTGCCCCATAAATACAAATTCTTTCCTGGTTAATGCTTAAATATTAATATGATACTGGAAAAGATGAAGAATGAATCTAGTTTATAGTTCTCTTTTCCTTGCATGCAGCCAAAGTGATCAAAGGCTGGCGTATATTTTCTATTTTTTTCCAGACCACTTTGATATAGAGTCTGCGATCTCTGGCTGCTTTAAGACTGAACTGAATGGCAATGTTGCAAAACCCACACCTAGAAAACAGAACCGTGAGCCAGATTCAAAAGGTCAGTGAGTTTTAGAGACACTTTTCATTAAGTTACACATAGGATATTTTTTGTCGTCTGTGTCAACAGTTTTAATAGCATTTCTCAACAAAGATCACTTGTTTTGTGAGGGAGCCGGTGTTATTCCACGAATCGCAGAAGTGGTTTTGAGATCTAAGCGCACAGGAATCCCTTCAGCTCCCTTGAGTTTTGTGCTATAGGGCGACAACACAACAGTATTCTCTCTTCTAATCTGATCTTATTTTGCTTTTTGCTCTTGGATTTTTTTATCTCCCCCCAATGTGAGTGTTGGCACTCTTGTGTGAGCTGGAGCCATATCATGATTGGGTTTTACAAGACGCTCTGAGCTATTTGAATCTGGCTTGTGTAATAGGTTATTTTTATGACCATCTTCTCTATCTCTTTTTTATCTAATTATATTTCCTATCTATGCCTGGAACAATATTATATCATAGACCACTGTACTTAACATTTTGCTATCGTCACATTGCATAATAAAGTAACACTGGGATTAAATAGTGTCAATCAGACCATCATGCTGATTACAGAGCCATCAGGGCGCTGCTATCAAATCCCTGCCGTGTTGCAATTCGTACATCTGTGCATTAATATTACGTTGCTTTCAGAACCAAAAGGACATGCACAATCCTCCCAGGATTTCCCAATCAACCAGTTTCCACATTATTTGCGGCACCTTGCAATTTTGCCTTTTCCTGCAATTTTCTCACAATAAGCGTAAAAACAGAAAGCAATATCAGCCAATAAAGATCCATGAGTCCCAGGCAAATGAAGTTGATCAACACACGGCTCATGTGTTCAGATACCTGCTGTGGTTCTGCGGTGGGCTTCTTATGAAGGTGAACATCACTGTGTTCTAATCTCTCTGGAGGACATAAGTGATTACGCTGTAGGGAGCACAGGGAGGGCATTACTGTCTCATATGTGCTGCCACTTTATTTTAAACTCTGTATTTACCTTGGGAAATAAACTAACAACCCTAGCATTACATTGTAAATCAGTATGTGGGAAAAAAGGGGTATGTTAACATGACTCC